>CAMOHE010055325.1:0-52201 GCA_946598075.1 Artocarpus hirsutus
CCCCCTTGCCCCCACCCAGCCCCCTCTCCCCCCCCCTTCCCCCCCACCCCCCTTGCACCCCCCTCGTCCCTTACCCGTAGCCCTACCCCCTACCTGTCCCCCCACCCCACCAATGTGAAATTGTGTAATGTCATTGTAAAGTTGTAAAGTTGCGAATATGTGAAATTGTGTAATATCATTGTAAAGTTGTGAATATGTCAAATATATCACTATGTGAATATTGTGAATATGTGAAATTATGTGATTGAAATTGCAAAGTTGTGAACATATGAAGATGTGAAATATGTCCATATTGTGAAATTGTGTAATTGAAATTGTAAAGTTGTGAATATGTGAAAGATGTGAAAGATTTGAATATGTGAAATTATGTAATCGAAATTGTAAAGTTGTGAAAATGTGAAGATGTGAAAGAAGTGAATATTGTGAATATGTGAAATTGTGTAATTGAATATTATGAACTTGTGAATATATGAAGATGTGAATATGTGTAATATGTCAACTTATGAATATGTGTAATATGTCAACTTATAATATGTGATTTTTAATGTGTAATATATTAATTTAGAATATGTTAATTTTTGACTGTAAGATAGTATTTTAATATTTCTATGTCTATGTTAGTTTCGGTATGCTTTGCATAGGTACGATGTCTCTCGAGGTCGATAGTGACTAGTAGAGGACTAGTACGAATAGTGCACTCCATCTTCATTTCTATATAGTAAGGGAAAGCAACTTAGTAAGCTACAAAGGCAAACCGAGTTTGATCCAAAAGTAGACTTTGAGTGAAGGGCTACATTGATAAAAAAAGTTCATCAGATCAGGAAGAAAGGTTAAGAATTGAAGTGACATTTAATTTAAAAGGCCAACCGAAAGGCACACCTGGCCATGAATTAAGCAGTTGGATCAAAGTCCTTAGTCGAGAGCACATTCCTATATGGACAAAAGATTGGAGGTCTAAGGTTTTGGATAAGTAAAATGTAACACCCGCCAATTTTTGTGTAACTGATTATGTCATTTTAGTAACGATGTTAAGTAATCATTTTATGATATGTGTTATGATATATGGTGCTAACCATTTTATTTAAGTGTTATGACAGGTGATGGTCATGTGGAATTGATGTGCTCAAATGTTCATGTTATTTATGATGTATGTTAAAATATAATTTTTACAATAAATTAATGTTTTGTTAAATTCTAGTGTGTTAAGGTAGATCGGCAGGCCGAACCATCAAGATCGACAGGCCAAAATGTCCTTCATGGAATGGCAAGCCAATGGAGTTTTATCGGCAGGCCGGACCTCATGCATTCAGCAGGCCAAAGTGGGACATCGACTGGCCGATGACAGCTGACGAGCAGTTAGCAGAAATTTTCTAAAATGGTAACAATGATGATTGGATAATGATTGTTGATTGATTGGCATATTTTTGGCTTGAAATCCTTATTTTAGGAAATTGAACATTTGACTTTTGATTGATTAAATGTAATTGATAAGGTTTCCTGTTTTACAAAGGCAAAATATGGTAACTTGAACCATTCTTGAAAGTTTTGACTTTTCCCTCCATTTCCCCACGTGAAAAATGCCTCAATCATAGTCAGAAAATTTTTGAAATACCTCTTCTTTTTTTTACACCATTTTCATTTCATTTCATGTAAACAATTCCCTCTCTCTCTCTCTTTCTTTTTCCCTTCATTATGTGTTTCTTCTTCTTCTCCCACTCAAAATTCTCTGTTATTAAGTGAGCAAATATTGAAATTTTTGGGTGAATTCAAAAGAAGATTGAAGAGAAATTGTTTCGAGGAAGAACTCATTTTTTTTCGATATTTCTAAAATTGTATTTCTCTCTTCAATCTGACTGAAATATCTTAGTCTAGGAGTTTTGTTTTGCTTTGAATTTTTTATATATTATTCATGTATGTGTTATGTGTTAATCCTCAAAATTTCACCTCAATTGGATTTTTCTATGAAAAGTTATGAATTTTCTTCTCTCTATCACTCACTGTTGATTTATGCTAAACAGTAATATTGAATTGTCTCTATGTTCCGACCCTAATATCTTTGTCTACAAATTTCCGTTTGCTCTGAAATTTTACTATGATTTTTATGTACATGCTATGTGTTGTTGTTGGAAATTTTGTGCCATTTGGTGTTGTGTAGACTGAGATATTAAATGTTCATGCTCTGTACCTCATAATGAATTGTTGCTGATTGGTTATGTTGCACAAAAACGTGCTTTTTGGTCATAGGGAAAATGTGTTTTAATTTTTACAATATTTGGTATATATGTTCATGGTTATATTAGGTTGTAAACAGGAAGATTTCGTAGTTATATCATGTGTGTGTTGTGAGTTATTAAACTTTCTTCAAACTAGGTTTTATGGCTGAGAACTTGCAAACTTTGGACCTCTTGTTTCTCTAACTTTTTATTGTGTCTAAATGATTTTGTTTGCTCATGGGAATTTTTATAGTAGGGTGTTATTATGTATAAAGGTTGTCACAAAAATTTTAAGGTCTAAATTGTTTTCGTGATATTTTTCTTAAATGCTAGTTTGAATGGTGTTTGCTGCCCATGTTTGTTAAGTCAATTTTACTACCAATTTCAATTGTATATTTTGACCTCCTTCGATTTTTGTTGAAGCCAATTTTTGGGTTTGTTATAGTTCTAGGTGTCTACTATTTGTGATAATTTTTGTAGATTTTTCTATGGCATGAAAAATTGATAAATAAACCTAAGTTAAGGAGTGTTCACTATGTTATTATGGCTGGCATATTTTGGTATATAAGTTGAATGACTTGTTTGAGACTTTAAATGGAATTTTTATGACTAATGAAAAATTATGGTAATATGTATATATGTTAACTTTGTTCTTACAAAATTTGGTGCTCTAATTATGTGTGCATCTTAAGTTATTAAATTTTTTAATTCTTAAAGGTCAAAAATGTAATTATGTTGATAGTTTTATTTAAATGTTTTAAAGTTAATGAAATATGTTGTAAATGTATGTTTTAAGAAATGAATGTGTATGTGATGTTATATGAAAATGGATGATAAGTTGTGGTGATTAATTCATTGAAAATAAATGTTAATTGCCATTTTATGAATGTATGACATGAACAAAATGAGAAGTGAGCACATCGAGATTGCGGCGTCATCACCTATAAGTCAAGGTTAAGTAAGCTTATTGAAGTAAGTACATTCTCACCAGTAACATGATGAGTTTATGAAAAGTTTGAAATATATGTTTATGATGGTTTTATGATGATTTCTTATGATGATTTTACATGAAATATTATTATAAAAGTTTATGCATGTTTTGATGATAATGTTTTTCAAAGCATGAAAGTATAAATATGTATATATGTATCACCTAAATAAGTGTTGCACACCTAGTGAAATGTTAAGTTATGATATGATATGATATGCATCATGTTTGGTTTGAGAATAGCTACCTCTCTCCTCTTATGACAGTGCGCCTATGATGATGATGATTGGTGCAACACTTGGGCCCTTAAGATAAAATGAATAATATTTTAATATGGACAATGTAAAGAAAGATATGTTCCTTATGAAAATGTACCTAGTGTGCAATTATGATGATGATGATGATGATGTTCATAAAATATTTTAAGTTGTGAGATTTACAAATGTACTTACTAAGCATTAGCTTAATTAAGTTTTACATCATGTTGCAGATAAAGGTAAAAGACTTATGGATTAGGTGGAGGACACTGACGGGCGTATGAGCTAAGAAAGATTAATTGCAAATGGAAGAACGCCAAAGAAAGAGATTTTTTGAAATAAACCATGATTTACGATTCTGAGTATGTTTATTATTTTTGAATTTTAAGGATTTGAATTATGTTTTATAATTTTGAGTATGTTTACTTGATGGACTTTTGAGATTTGAACCATGACACTTTAACTTTATTATTTTATAAATTTTCTTCCACATTTAAAACTTTAAAACTTGTTTTAAAACAAAATTTTTATAACAGTTCGGCCTGCTGACCATTACTGGTTGGACTACCGAAGAGTTTAATCGGCCTATCGATTGCCAAGTATCAGCCTGCCGAATGTATTGATTTTAAAACCTTGTTTTGCAAAGCCTCAGGTGGCCTGCCGATGGATGACCTTCGGCCTACCGGTTGAGTTCGGCTTGCCGAAGTCATAGGTTTGGCATGCGAACTGTGTAAGAAATTTTGACCATGTGTTTTTATGAATTTATTATTTGGTGAGAGAAACTATTTAAAGGATGTTTATAAATAAGTAATATATTGATGTATATTTATATGTATATATAAAAAAAAAATTTATGGATCCTGGGCTATGTTTTCAAATTACCTTTTCATTAAATAGTTTATCTTATAAATAAAAGTATTACAAAACGAATGTAACGACATTTGTGATGTCCGTAAAGGGGGGCGTTACATAAAAGATGTGATTTGGAGAGAGATTTATGAAGCTTTCACAATTGAGGATTGGTATAGGGAAAGAGCTTTGAAGGTTTGTGGCAAATTAGCAAAAGAGTTTAGATCTGACCTCTACATTACCTTTATACAGCCATACCTTTCAATTCCAGAGGAGGATGAAAATGTATATAAACAGCCTCCTACGGTAGTACACTACTACCCTTTCATAAATGATGGCAATTAGGAAGCTTTTGTAAGGTGTCGATGTTCCACCGAATCCAATTGTTATCATCAAATGCAAGAAAAATAAGAGCAGAAAATGAATATTGCTTTATGGTTGGCCGAGTAGGATATAAAGAGCTTGAGTAATAATTGGTACGTTAATATCTTATTCGTATTACAAATATCAATTATTCTATCATAAATATGTTACTAACATAGCGTAACATAGTTAGCTAAGACAGGCGTGCTACCAACATAGGAGGAGTATTGGTAAAATCACGTCAAGGTCCTGATGGACAATTTAAAAATCCAAAAGTAACAGAATTGGGAACTTGATTGTAAGTTTATCGAACACGAACTATAAATTTGTAATTTAATACATGTTGAAGGATCTTAAGAATAACATGGTCTTGTTGTTGTTTTACAGGAGGAATACACGACACAACAAAGTCAAGGGAGCTTCCAATCGTTCAATAACGATGACATTTTGACAAGGGCATAAGGGAAACCGAAACATTCAAGGCATGTTCGTGGTCAATCAAAGTATGTGAAGCAATCTCAATACTTCGACCTCCAAGCAGGTACTTTGAAATTAAATTCCCAAATGTCAAAGATGCAGATAGAGTTTGTAGAACTATGAAGTCTTGTGATTGAGCTCATTCCTAAGGACGTGCCAAGTCGATGAATGATAGCATCTTATAATGCAATAGCTTCAAGGCTAGTTGTAACCCTCCCAATAATGTAGCGGAAGCTCCAGAAGCTCTAGAAGTCCAATTGTCACCTTCTCATCAAGAGCCCAAACAAGGTCAAGATTGCATGCTCTTTGTTGAGGATAGAATTAATGGTAGGTGTGCACTTGTTGCGCTTGAGAAGATGTGGATGGAGAGTCTTCCAACTGATACAGTTCATGGAAGACGTTTAGGGGAAAAAAATGTGGGAGTTAGCATCACTACCATCAGAGTTAGAACAGCTGAAATGCCTATTTAAACACTTGAAGCAACAACTGTGGGTGAAGCCGTCGAAAGCTTCATCACATGGCCGAAGAGGTTCATTGAAGTCATCGCATTGACGAAGATGAGTTGAGTGCCTAGCCATATTCCACAAGATCTATGTGGAAAGAAATGTCAAAAAAAAGAAAAACTCTACAAAAGCAAGACAATTACAACTTAAGGTAGAACAAGAATAACAACAACCCGTTGCGGATGAGCCACTGCCTGCTTTTAACTTCGCTTTAGTACCTCAAGAATTTATGCAATTGGCTCTATATGCACATTCATTCATGCGCGACGGGTCAACGATTCTGTGCCCAAAACTAGTAAATGTCACTAGCAATAAATTGCCTATCTATGTAGGGTATGAAGACATTTACTACTTATCAACTTTGATAAAATCGAGGTGAAGTGTATCCTAGTATACCTCAGGTAATAATTCCATCCTTAATTCATAAAATTTGAAATATAGGTGGAGTTGTAAGATGCCTTCAAATAACTGACTGTATTGTTTTTTATTGTAGTTTTTTGACAAAATATTGTGAGCTTCAAGGCTTGTGCAAAATTTGGTTTCCTCTCTCCGGCGCTTGTTTCAAGTGCTACAATGGACCTACAGAGTGATCACAGAGAGCGTGCCATGTCATTCCTCCACCTATTAGCTCAAGCACCGAGGGGGAAATCATTCTTCCTGCCATACAATATTGGAGGACATTGGATGTTGGCACTTATTTCGCTATGGGAGGACCAAATAGATTGGTTTGATCCCCTTAGACACCCACCATGTAACGATTTTATATCAGTCACGAGATTGTAAGTATTAATGTTCTCTTTTAAAATTTACTGTTTTGAGTCCCACATAATTGTATTGCCTAGTAATCATTTAGACATGACTCATTGTTAGGGCGCTTAACGATTGAAAGCTTCAAGCAAGAAGTGGTGTCACAAACCGACCAAATAGAACACCATATTCAAAACGTAAGTGTCCAAGACAACAAGAAAACATAGAATGTGGTTTTTTATTCTATATTTCATACGAGATATAATTACAAGTGGTATACAAGCCTTAGGAAGAAAAGAATTTTATATACATATAGATATACATAAAGTTAGATTAGAGTAGGTACAATTTGTAAATAGGTATGCAATTTTTAGGTAGATAGATAGAGGTAATAGATTCACAATTGTGCAAAATAGCTAAAATGTAAATAATCTTGTAAATACCTTCTAATTTCAATATAAATCAATTTTTGTATGCAATAAGGGCCTTGTTGTAATGGATAACACACTGGACTGGCTATCCTGTGGGAAATTAAAAATTTTTGGAAATTTTTTTTTGTGGCTTGACCAATTTTCCACGATGGTTTTTCTATAAACCATCGTGGAAGTTCTAGGCTTCCACGATGTTTGCAAGGAAACCGTTGTGGAAAGCAACTTTCACGACGGTTTTTCTATAACCCGTTGTGCAAGATCTTGATTCCACGACGTTTTTCAAGAAAAACGTCTTGGAATCAAGATCTTCGACGACAGTTTGCATAAAAACTATAGTTGACATTTATATTTTACGACGGTTTTGTTAGAAACTATCGTGGTAGACTTAGCCCCACCACTCCTTCTTCGTGCTAGTTTTTCTCTTCCACGATGGTAAAAAACCGTCGTGAAAACTTGATTTTGTACTACGACTGACATTTTCACAACGGTTTTTTAACCGTTGTGAAATCCATAGTCTGTAGTAGTGATTATTTATAAAATCCTTGTGAATTTAACAAATAAAATTCTCATAGCAATATAAGAAAAATTCATCATATTCATAATTTAGTAAATAAATTGATAACTCACAGTTTATAATCGTCACTCCAATTTCTCCCACACCTATCTCGAGTTGTTAGTGAAGTAAAGGAACAAAGAAAAGAAGATCACAATAAGTTCAATCATGCTCCAAATAAGCACCTCGTGTCTGTTATACCTTGAAGGAGCACCTCATGGGATAGGCCACATAGCATCGATGCTACCAAAATATGTATGTCCATGGTGCCCAACAAATGAGCACCTCGTGGGATATCACTTTGAGAAACACGTTGGATGGCCATAGGAGTTGTCCGACGACACTACATATATACTCAACATATATCGAATTTCGTTATAACCCATCTGATAATTAAGACGTACCCTAAATCATTCTACCCACATTAGTCAGTTTTGATAAAATTTCAATAGCATAATGACTTATTTTTCTTAAAACCAAAATTTTAAACCTGTAAGAAATCAAGCTATAGATACATTGGGGTGCGCTATAATTTCAAGATGCACCACCCAAATGAGTTTATATGTATCAACTCATAAGAAAATATCAATATCCAATCATGAATTGTTCATCAATTATCAAATTATATATACTATATAATCATGAGATATATAAAAATTAAACCATCAAACAATATTGAACACTTGAATTTTCAAAGGCTTTTCATGTTCAACACTTATAGTTTGTTACATCACTAATACCATGATCTATAGGACTACAAAGGCATAACAATGACAACAGCAGCAGCAGCAGTAGTAGCTGCAACAACAACAATAATAACAACAGCAACTATGCAACATTAACAATAACAACAATAACAATAATAACAACAACAACAACAACCATAATAATAACCTATATAATTTAATAAGCAATGTATTAAAATACAAATGATTGAATTTCAATTCCAAATTTATTGGTTAATTAAATAAAAAAACCACGAAAGATGAGTAATAGAGTTCCTATTGACTTGGACTACGAAATTTGGCTGCAAAAAGATCCAAAACGCAATCGTCTATTGAAACTTTGAATTGCCAATCATTGACTTTGAAATTCTTTCTCACAAATTTGACACCCCAAACATGCCTAGAACGTCAAAAATAGGCTAGAATGACATCTTCTCTAATTCAACGGTCGGTGTTAATCGTTGGCCGTCATTGACCGATAGTTGACAGTGGTTGATTGGCGAGGTGAGGGCAGAGATTGGTACCAAAATGAAGCTCCCAACATAAGGAACACCGTTCTAAAGTTGATTTTCTAAAATAGGATTTGGTTCACTAGAAAACAACACAAAATTGACAAAGTGAGATGGCAGGAGGTCAGAATTTCCCTCAACGATGGGGGTAAAAAATTGACAGGCTTTGTTCTCCTCAACGAGAGGAACACGATGGTGCAAATGACCTAGAGAAATGAGGTCAGACAACTTTGGAATCCAGCATGGAAGCTCTAAAGCGATGACAGCCTTTGGCTTGCTCTGGGCTGGTGGCAGTAAGTGGCATGGTGGTAGGCTTTCAGCTGGGATCTTGTGCAATGGCAGTTCTTTTCCCTCAGTGCATGCAGGCAAGTTGGAAGGTCATCAAATGGGGGAGGCAGTGGCGTTGGTGGCAAGGCTCTCTCTGCCTTTGTTTGCACGGGTCAAGGAAAAAAAGAAGGGAAAAAAGGAAAGAAAAAAAAGAAAAAAGAAAAAGGAAAAGGAAAAGAAGTGGAGAGGGGGAAAACGAATAAGGAGGAGGGAATTTATTAAAAATCCCATAATGCCCTAATTTTTTTTAGTTCTTTTTCAATTAAAACCATGGGTTTTACACTTCAAATATATTATCTAGGTCTTATTAAATTGGTTTTTATATTCTTCATACTGTTGTTGCCTTTATAGGTCCTAATAAAATGGTTTGGCGCAATTTCAAAACCATTGTTTTTATTGAAAAAGCATTCATCATTAAATTTCAATAAGAATATAAAGTCCATTTCTTGGTTGAAGGTTTGAGTCAATGCATTGCTTCTACCTTGATTAGCCAAATGTTACCATTATGATTGATCCTGTTTTTCTTCATTGTTATCTTTCTGTTTCTATGGACTCATTTTAAGGAGGCATTTTAGAGACAATTTGATCTTTCAAGGATTTTTTTTTTGGTTATCGCCTTTTTTAAAAGATTCAACGCTTAGGTTTAGTCTATTTGGATATCTATTATCTTTGTTAGTTTTTTGTCATTTTAAACCATAGGAGTCGTGTGGTTTTTTAAACTAAAAGTAGTTTTGAAAATTTCCACCATGGCATTTATTTTTCTAGCAGCTAAAGGGATTAATTTTTTGAATGTTGGCTTCATAAATAATTAACAATATCATTGTTGACTCCATGACGGTTTGTTATTCCTAGTCGACCATGCAAATTTATTGAGATTATTGTTGTAAGTTGTCTTACTCCTCTTAGGGGTTTGGATCAAAGTTAGGAATGATGGTTTTGCTTGACGTTTCCTAGGTAAAGCAAAGACATGCTACAGAGGCTTTGTCAAAGGTTTCTTTGAACCAACTATTGGTATTGCTTTTGCATTTAAAGCTAAATTAGAGATTTTATGTTGGCCATAATTATAACGCTCACCATTTTCTTTAGAACTATTTTATTTACTATTTGTGATTTATGCTAAGTTGAAGAATGCCTTATTTAGCCATGATACAAGTAACGACCTTGAGGGATCGATATGCTCAAGGAGTTTATGTCAAAATGAAATTTAAATTTATGTGCAAATATTATGGTATTGTTATTTTTTGGAAAAATAGTATGTAGCAAAATTTTAAAAATTTTTCATACCAAAGTATTTTCCAAGATACAAGTTTGATACGCTATATACATAAATTAACCAGAACTTACTAACCTTGTTTGTTGAAAGGCTCCTGCAATTTGTGAAGAGTATAATGCTCTAAAAGAGCCTCAACCAACTGGTCTTCTTCGCTATCCTCTATCCATGATTGGTGTGTGCATCGGCACACTCATACAGCTCTTCCACAGGTGGCCCTCCTTTAAACCAATTGAGAAATACCCAAAGCTATAATTTGTGATTTGTGAACAACAACTTTTTGGGGAGTTTTAGAGTCTCACTACTGAAGTACTCGCTCTAGATTTCTTCACTGATCTAAATAACAATGAGTCCACTCCCCTTTGTATAGAGGTTAGGCCCAAGGGTTAGTCCTTGTCAAATAAGGCCTCAAAAATTTGAATTAGAATCAATGTCAAATAAAAAATTACATCCAAAAATGCATGATCAAAAATCGTTCGGTCGACAGGCTGGCCGAATTGGCAGATCGGCCTGTCGAACTTACTCCATTGGTAGACCAAACTTAAAGATCGGCCTACCAAACTTACAATAAATAAGCTTTGCAAATCTTTTATTTCCCACCCAAGATTCTAGGGATAGATCCCAAGTTTTAATTCAAATAACCCAATAAAAAAGTTATTTGATTAAAACAGTCATATCTAGATAATCTCTAGGAAAATAAATATTCTCGATAATTAAATAAGTTTATCTTGAATTAATTTTCACAAAATTAATTCAACTAATAAACATACATGATTTATCTGATCCTATTAAACCTTCAGCTAATCTGATAATTTGACATAGGTCCCAATTATTGGAAAAATATGTTGTATTGTTATAAGATTTGTATGAGCTAGTAAAGGAGACCTGATGGACCTATATAGTTGAAGCTGTCGATAACTATGAGACCCAATATCCCAGATATACATTTCATAATTATCAACTCCAACGCTACTCTACTAAAAGTTTAGAGCTGCACTGCCGAACTATATAGAATTACGAAGCCCGTATAGCTAAGTCTCCATGACATATTATAATGTATCACATCCCTATAGGATTATCTAAAATAAGCTTAAGGATAAACTCTGTCTTACTTTTTTGATTATTTTTATCTTACATTCCATTATCTTACCATTGGAAAACTTATCATCCAAAGATGGTGTACTATTTGGTTACACCTGTGCATCCAAATGGTTGACCGCTCTAGTTTTTCAATTTCAGGATAATGCATATAAGAGGATACCATCTATTCTTAAAGAGGGGCAATGGATTCTATATCTATAAATAATAAGTCTACACTATCAAGAGTCATGCCTCCAATGTACCAGCATGCATACCAACATAAAATGTGGATGTCACCCTTTGATACATCAAAAGACATAAGTCAAGACAATAGGCCCACTATTCATCTTAGGATTAAGATACAATACATATGATTGTCTACAGTGAATCAATTTTGCCAAGGCAGAATTATTAATCTAAATCAATTCACTTTCAGTCTCGATCCAACACATTGTCACCTATGACAATGTGTCAATATTTCTATTCATGGAGTCCACCTCCAATGGCTAAGAGAAACCATCTACCGATAGGGATATAGACAACATAACAATCTTAGCATGAATAAAGCCCCCAACTTTATTCTTTTGATTGTGGATTTTATGATTTAGACTGTCACCTTTAGAAACATGTCTTCTGCATAATCTGTCCTTCATATGCCTGATTTTAAAGGTTTAGACTGACAGTCTCAGACTTTTGTTCGCTTATCATACATTAAACAAATATGAATATAAAGAGGACAAGAGTTGGTATATAAATAATAAATAAATTCTTTATTGATAAAAATGTCTCCAAAAACATATTACATTTTTACTCCTTAGGGCATACATGTCTAACAATCTCCCACTTGCACTAAGTGAGTAAATGTGACAAATCTCGCATCCCCATAGCTTCTACATGCCTCTTGAAGACTCTACCAGTAAGTGTTTTTGTGAATGGTCTAATACCTACCATTTTTCATGTAACGATTAATGTTTTGAGGTAAGAAACTCATTCTAGATTATTTTTGAAATTATATTCTCCCTTTAATCTGACCCCTATAACTTTGTCTACAAATGTCTATTTGCTGTGAACTTTTAGTATGATATTTATGTACGTGTTATATGATATTTCTCAAAGTTTTACACCATTTGGAGCTTTCTATGCTGAGATATTGAATTTTTATTCTCTACCACTCATGATCAGATTGTTGCTGATTAGTTAGGTTTTACAAAAATGTACTCTATGTTCGAGGGCAAACGAATTATTATTTGAATGAAATTTTGTGAAAATATTCATACATATGTCAAGCTATGATTTGGAAAATTTGTGGTGATTTGATAAATATTTGATGAGTTCTTGAATTTTCTTTAAGATAGGTCTATATCGCTGTTAAATAACTGAATTCTAGACTTCTTGCTAGTGTGACCTATTTGTATGACCAAAATAATTTATTTGACAATGATACTTTTTGTGGTACTATAGTTATATGTTTATAGGTTGTCATAAATCCGCAATTGTTTTGAGTTTAGGTTATAAGCGACAATGTGTATAAAATAAAAGTAAATACAAGGAAGGGCTATTCTATTCGATATTTCCTCATATTCAGGAACTAAATTCCTTTTCATAGAAAGGGCCCATATTGTTTAACTTTCTAAAATAAAAGCAAACACTATAATTCAAAAAGGGGAAACCAATTCCTTTTCCTAAATTTTGAATCTTAGTAAGAAAATATGCCCTTATTGTTTTTTCTTTGTTTTGTTTTTCTTTTCTTTTATGTTTAATCTTACATTGAGGAGAATGCAAGAATTAGGTGTGTTGGAAGAATTTAGGATTTAAAATTTTCTTTTTAGGTGTTTTTATTTGCTTGTTTCAAAAATTTAAAAAATCATTAAAATTTTTCATTTTTTTTGTTTTACTTTTGGGTTTTTGAGTTTTGCTTTAGCTTTTATGTTTTTGACTCTTAGGATACCTTCCAACTTCTTTGATGAGAACTAAACATTAATTTTTATGGCCTTGATTAATGATGAGTGTTGTTTTATACCTTGATGTTATTCTTTGATTGATAAGTTTTATGGTGATTACACTTACATCTTTTTACACGATAGCTATGTTATTCGATACAAAGACAAGCATGTCAGGAGGAGTAAATTCTTATATTCACTTTAACTATTATTTTGGTTTTGACATGCAGGGATTAATATATTAGAACTCTTCCGACAGTCTTTCGAGGCAAATGTCTTATCTAGCATCACTTGGAAAATGATTAAGGCACTAGGATTCCTAACATCAAGACCAAATCGACTAAAGCTCTGATTAATGTTCCTAAGAGAACATTCCTTAATGAGCTAATTTGAGCCTTCATGTAGACCTTTTTCTTTGGTTCACCACATCTTCTTACCTAATTTATTCATATTTATATCTTTACCTTAGCTCTGAAGTTGAATTGTAGCGTTAGAGATTTATTTCATGTGCATGGGAATTTTTCAAGGAATTAGGTTGTGGATAGGAGATAAATATAGGGTAGGAAATCAAATTAAGAAAAGAAGGGGAAAATTTTGTAAGGATAGTTCAAGAAAAGAAAAAGAAAAGAAAAAAGGGAAAAAATCAAAAGGGAAAAAATCAAAAGAAAAAAAGAAATAAATACAATAAATCATCTTGAACTTTCTTATCATGATTCTAGATGTTATAAGATTGGTTGGAATGATGCAAAGGCCATACACAATTATATTTGGCCTACATTTTACTTTTATGAGTCTAACATTTGTGCCTTTAAAATCTTACAATGTCTCAGGCTCTAGGGAGTTTCTAGAACCTTTGTGATATCCATACCATTCTTTCTTTTAGTCACTACTCTTTAGCCTCATTACAACCTATATTGAAGATGTTTTGATTTTAGCATGTGCCTTCGATGTAGTGAAGATTTGTACCAAATAGATACATTAGAAATTAGGTGAAACTTGAGATTTTACTTGTTCAGGGAATATATAGCATAATAGTCATTAACATGGGCTATTCATACACACACTGAGTATAATTGTTGTAGGATATATTAACTTTAAAAGGATTGTGGCTTTAATTCAGTGCTTATTTGATTTCAAGGCTACGATATCATTGCTGTTCTCTGAGACTTAAAGTTGGAAGGTTATTTTTATTTTTATTTTTTTTTGTGTTTAGTTTGCGCTTGAGGATTAGCAGAAGATGAGTGAAGGGGAGTTTGATAAGTGCTAATTTCATATATTTTTCTATCATTTTTTCTTGTATTTATTTTGTTAGGTTTTGGGTTTTTCTTTTCTTTCTATTTTTTATTTTTTTTTTAGTTTTGTAGGCATTTTGTGGTAATGGAATGAAAAGATGGGTAAAAACAAGGATTTCAAAGTTTTTAAGATTACATTTATTCATTTGGAAGTTTTTCAGGCATCGTGGCCTATAACATGGAGGAAAACAAGCAAAAACTTAAGAAGAAAATGTTGCGGCTGTGGCTGCTTGGATTAGCTTTGGGCATTGGGCAAGAAAAAATTTTAAAATTGCTTAAAAAGATGGGCTACAATGTTACAAGACCAGGTTTTGGAGCAAAGTTGCAATTTTTGACCCAAAAATTGGTCTAAAAAGGCTCAAAGCCTTCTTGATTTAACCCCAGCATCACATGTATATAAGTACCTAGTTTTGAAACTAATTAAGTGTCCTTTTTCATAATTTTGGAGACCAAGGGGAATGATGAGATAGAGGCTCTGATGGTGGCTTAAGGAGTACCATCTGCGTAGAAGATTCTTCGATGCCATAATCATTCCCTTTCTTCTGCATCCCTTTCCTTTCCATTGTTCTTAGTTTAGTGTATTTTTGATTAAGGATGATTTAAAGACCCGCGACATGATTATATAATTAAATAGTTAGAATTATTTTTGAATTTTCTAATTGAGATTGTTTATATTCTTTTATTATTATTGTTCATGAATATTTTCTTGTTTTGTTTGGGTGGCCAACTATATAAGGCTAGAGATTAATCAACTGCTAGATTAGGATGCTTGATCCATTATTATAATTATTAGTAACGAAATTGTGGCCAAATATTATGGTCAACTTTTCATTTGATTGCATGTGGAATATAATCTAAGTTAAATAAACTAAGCTTGCGTGTTTGTTGTGTTATCAATCTATCTTTCTTATCCTAATGCTCCCGTTAGGTTAAATTTACAGAGCTTGTTTAAGGTTATCTAATGGAGAGAGATTTAAGGAAGAGTTTCTCTTATTAAATGACACATTAAAGAAAGATTAGGATATTAGAGCTTGTTGTCATATATGGTTGGTAGTTTCAATATAAAATTATGAATAATTTTTGTGATTAATTTTATGGCTATTGACTAATCGTGGAGAATGATCATTTAATTAATTTTATTACTATTGATTTGAATTTATTTATTTTCTCGTGTTTCATTTAATTAATTAATTTAATTAAAATTCAATCCCCTAATTTGTGTTTAGTATTAGTATGTCTTGTGTTTTAATAGTCTATAACTAATTTATTAAATGCAATCCTCTATAGGAACGATCCTTGCTAATCATTATGCTCAATAACGTCATGCTCTTAGTGAGATTTAATTTAGTGCTCCCTTAGAACCAACTGGTATTACTAAAGATTGATGGTAAAAGTAATGTTCCCTATGATGTCCCTAAGTGTATAATGCCCACCTTTTTTTAATGATTGATACTTGACAATAATGACTTTGTGTGACTTTTTTATAAAATAATGTTATTAATTATTTACTTTTTTATCGAGGAATGTCACAAATGACAATCACGAGAGATCGATGTGATCTAGAAGTTCATGTCAATAATGAAGTTTAACTTTATAAATATCACGAGATACTTTGAAGTTATATTGTCGATGATAACTTGAAGTGAAAAAAAATTGTAGTGATTTATCATATGAGTATATATACACACACACGCATGATAGATACTAGTATATGTGGTACATTTTTTAATGTTGTTAGATAAAAATATGTGTATAAATAATGGTGCAATGCTATTGCACTTGACAGCCGTTATTACATGCTACGTTTTATTACTTTATAGATATGTGTGTGTATAGGGTTGCCGTGCAGCAATAAATAAAAAAAAAAAGGATTTTACGCATATGTATAATACCTATAATTTGCATAATATAATACCAATGGATACGTGTAGTGCAATATGCACTATATGTAGGCATATATGTAGATATATATATGTTAAAGTATAAATATTGCAATTAGTGCTGTATGTTAGGTTAGTGTTACATATATTTATATTGATGCTGTAGGTTGTGCTTCAGCACTTCATCCATTTAAAAAGAAAAGAGTGCTGATAGCACTTAGGCAGTACAGTGCTAGAACTATACTAGTGATATGTCAATTAAAATTAGCTATATTACACTAAATTTGTCTACCAAGCACTCTTTGCCGGATTGAAAACGTAGGTTTAAGAGAGAGAGAGAGAGAGATAGAGAGACAAAAAGAAAGAGTGTGAGAGCTCTAGCTTAATGCTTATCTAATTTTCTTCGGTTAAGGTATGTTATAATCTATGAATCTTGTTTATAATTATGATTCTAACTAATTCGAAGTCTTTAATTTTTAGAGTTTAGTTTCATGATTAAATTGTTGTTTAGATTATATAGATCTTTAAATAATAATCTCTTGATATTAAACAAAGAAGAGCATGTATTACTGTTACCCAATGGATTTATTCTAGATATAACAATCATTTGCATTATCAATTAAATTTAGACTTCTATAACTTTGTCGACAAATTTTTATTCTCTATGAATTTTAATATGATGTTTATGTGTATGCTAGATGTTATTGTTCAAAATTTAACGTCATTAGGTGTATTCTATGATTTGATATCAAATTTCCATTTTGTGTTACTCACGATCAAATTATTGTAGATAGGTGAAGCTTTACAAATATATACCCTATGTTCGAGGGGCAAACAAATTTTCATTTCTATGAAATTTTGTAGATATATGTACTTATATGTTATATTTGGATCTGAAAATTTTCTTGGTTAACCAATGGATAGGTCATGGGTTCTTAAACTTTCTTTAAGTTATGTCTCTATTGCTGTCAAACTTAGAAGTTCTTTACTCCTTGCTTCAACTAGTTTTTATTGTCTAAATGAATTTGTTTGACTATAAAACTTTTTCTGGTGTTGTAATTATATGTTTAAGGATTTTCATAAAAGTTTTAGGATAATAGTAATTTTATTTGATTTTTTTTAAAAAAATATTAATTGAAGGATGTTCAGTACCTAATGTGCCTTACCTCTAAGTTCAAATGAGTGTTTTGAATTATTTCAAAAATTTTTTTAGATATGTTATAATTTTATGTTTTTGTTATATGTTATAATTTTTTATAAATTATTTTATGACATAAAGCATTTAATCCATAATTTTTAATAAGGATTGCCCAATGTGCAGTGCTTGCTGGCAGATCTTGTGGTATTAATTATTTGATTTGTTCAAATTAGCAAATGATATTTTTATAGCTAACAAAAAATCAGAGGTTTATTTATATATGTTAGCCTTATTTATAAAAATTTTTATACTCAAATTGTATGTAAATTGTAAGATATAAGGTGAAGAATCATTAAAGGTCAGCTTTTGTAAACCTCTGATATAGGAAGTATAGTGCTAAAACTATACTAGTGATATATTATTTAATATTTGCTATATCACACAAAATTTGTCTACTAAGCACTCTTTACTGGATTGCAAACGTAGGTTCAAGAGAGAGAGAGAGAGAAAGACAAAAGGAAAGACTGTGCAACCTCTAGCTTAATGCTTATTTAATTTTCTTAAGTTAAGGTATGTTATAATCTATTAATCTTGTTTATAATTATGATTCTAACTAATTTGAAGTCTTTAATCTTTGGAGTTTAGTTTTGTGATTAAATTTTTGTTTAGATTTATATAGAATGTTTAATAATAATCTCTTGATATTGAATTAAGAAGAGCATGTATAACTGTTACCAACTGGATTTATCCTAGATATAACATGTATTGAATTCCGACTTCTATCACTTTGTCTACAAATTTCTATTCTCTATGAAATTTTAATATGATGTTTATTTGTATGTTAGATATTATTGTACAAAATTTTATGACATTTGGTGTATTCTATGTTTTGATACTAAATTTTCATTCACTACTGCTCAAGATCAAATTATTGCTGATTGGTGAAGCATTGCTAACATATAGTCTGCTCTTAAGGGGCAAACAAATTTGATTTCTATGAAATTCTATAAAGATATATATATTTAAATATTATCTTGGAATCTATAAATTTTCTTGTTTATTCAATAGACAGTTTATGAGTTCTTAAACTTTCTTTAAGTAATGTCTTTATTGATGTCAGACTTACAAGTTTAAGTTTTTTGCTCCCCGTTTCAACGACTTTTTTTTTTATAGTTAAATGAATTTGTTTGACAACAAAACTTTTTCTGGTACTTTAATTTTATGTTTAAAGCTTGTCATAAAAATTTTAGAGTCATAATAGTTTTATTTTATTTTTTGAAAATGTTAATTGAAGGATATTCACTGCCTAACACGCCTGAAGTTAATTTTACCTCTGAGCACATACATGTGTTTTGAATTATTTTGAATTTACTTGAAGCTGAATTTCGGATATCATAACTTTATGTTTCTATCATATGTTATAATTTTTATAAATTATTTTATGACAAAGTATCTAATCCATAATTTTTAATGAGGATTGTTCCTTGTCTAGTGTTTACTAGCAGATTTTGTGGTATTGATTGTTTGATTCATTTAAATTATTAAATGATATTTTTCCAGCTTAGAAAAAAAAAAAAAGGTTTATATATATATATATATATAAATATGTTAGCCTTATTCATAAAAATTTTTATACCTAAATTGTAAGTGAATTGTAAGAAATAACGTGAAGAATCATTGAAGGCTAGTCAGTTTTTGTGACTGGTAGATTTGCTTGAATGTTTAAAAAAAATTTAAAAAGATATTTTGGATTAATATTTTTAAGAAAAGAAAATTTGAGTGATGTTTTTATATGTTAGCTATGTTATGAAGAAGTCTTACACTTTTTTTCGGTTTATGAATTGTGATTCAACTCTCTAAGTTAATAAAGGTCATGTTTGTTGCTTGTATGTTTTTTAAATCCAAGTGTACATTTGAGAGTTGAAAATATTTTACTTCATCAAGTATGATATTGAAGGATGGAATATTATGTTAATGGTGTTATAAACATGAATAATAATGTCATGCATATATGAATGATTAACATGGACACTCCAAAAGGCGAGCACAACAAGAACAGTAGCTATGTCACCTAACCTTAGGTTTAGTGAGCTAGCAAGTTAAGTAAGTACATTCTCACCTGCAACATGGTAAAGGATTATGAAAGTTTGAGAAATGTTATATGATATTAATGATTATAAATGAGCATTTCTCTTTAAAGGCTTTTACGATAATTTTTAATGAGCACCTTTTTATGAATGTTTTCAACATATTTTTTATGATGCATAAGGTAGTTTCTTAAAAATATATATGTATCACATAATCAAGGCATTGCACAGCCAATTATGATGTTAGTACCCCAAGGTGGGCTTGTTATGTTTGGATTGGAATTAGCACCCCTCTCCTCTCATGAGGGCGTGCTCTAATGATGTTCATGCTAATAATGCAATGCCAGGGCATGAAAGAATAAAATGAACGATTTTAACATGGAAAAAAGAAAAGGAAAGATATGTTCTTAAGAAGTGCACTTTATATACTATAATGATTATATCAAAGATTTAATGACTCACGTTTATGTTTAAAGTTTTTATAATGTTTTGTGAGATCTCATATGTACTTACTAAGCTTAATGCTTACTTAAGTTATATCATGTTGCAGATAAGGGTAAGGCTACAGCTATAGATGGCGGATGGACGGACAGATGGGTGTGCTGGAATGTGGTTTTGGAACACAGGGTCATGTTAGGAAATAAAATAATAATAATGCTATGTTAAATTTATTTCTGCACACTACGAGACTTATTTAATTGTTATATTTTTACCACTCTCATGAACTCAATGTTATGTTGTTGGATTGTTGAATTGTGGCTTGTAATAATTTATGTGTTGTAATTTGCTTACATGTTATATACCTATTATGTTAAGACTAACTATTTCTACAGGTAGTTGGTTAGCTGAATACCTTGGATACTCTGTCGTGTTAACCGAGGAGAAAAAAACCGTTCAAGGTAAGTAAGTATTGAATCTATTTGAAAGTTGCAATCATGTAAAATCTGAGTAATATATATTTAGAAATAAAATAATTGTTTAAAAGTAATGTTTTATTTCATATGTTCATACAGGGACACACTTAAGCTAAATAAAAAGAAAAATTTAGATCAAAATTCCTGGGTAAATAATTAGATAATACTTTCATATTTGGGTTTTCCTATTGAATAATTAAGAGATAATGATAAAAGTAAATGATTCTTGTGATGTCCATAAGGGGGTGCTACAATAATTGAGAAAGTTGTGAATTTTCATTAGGATAATCTTTTTGTAGAATGTAATATTTGTTAGTATAGATACCTTTAAAGCATGTGATGTTTTGTAAAGAACACATTGGTAAATAAATAGTGTATTTTTCATAATATTTGTATGCACGTGTTTTGAATACTTTATGAATATGATTCCATAATTATTTATGTGACTTTAAATATTGTATTTAAGTGTTTTATACAAGAGGATATATTTAAGGATGATAATTAAAATGGTTAGTAATATAAAATTAATTATTATAATTAATTATTTAATTAAACTATAGAATTTTTAATTACGCGTTACTAGTGCAAGTCATTTCCATTAGGAATGAAATGGTCTTTTCTAAACTGTTAATATAGTAAATCATCAAATGAGTCAATGTACACAATGAGATTATGCAGGGCTACGACTGTTAGACATGTATGCCCTAAGGAGCAAAAATGTAATTTGCTTTTGGAGACATTTTTATCAATAAAGAGTTCATTTATTATTCAAATACCAAATTGTTGTCCTCTTTATATTCATATTTGTTGAATGTATGATAAGCAAGCAAAAGTCTGAGACTATCGGTCTAAACCTTCGGAATCAGGCATATGATTGATAGATTATACAAAAGACATAATTCTAAAGGTGACGGTCTAAATTATAAGATCCACAATTGAAGGAATAAAGTTGGGCACTTTATTCATGCAAAGATTGTTATGTTGTCTATATCCCTAGTGGGAGATGGTTTGTCTTGGCCATCAGAGGTGGTCCCCGTGAATAGAAACATTGGTGCATTATCATAGGTGACGATGTATTGGATTGAGACACAAAGTGTAATTGATTTAGATTAACAATTTTGCCTCAATAAATCAATTCACTTTAGACAATCATATGTGTTGTATCTTAATCCTGAGATGAATAGTTGGCCCGTTGTCTTGACTAATTTCTTTTAATGTACTAAACTGTGACATCCACATTTCATGTTGGTATGCATGTCGATATGTTGGAGATATGACTCTTGATAGCGTAGACTTGCTTTCATAAATATGGAATCCATAGCTTCTCTTTAAGAGTCGTTGATATCCTCTTATATTCGCTATCCTATAATTGAAAAACTAGAGCGCTCAACTATTTGGATACATAGGTGTAACCGAATGGTATACTGTCTTTGGATGGTAAGTTTTTCGATGGTGAGATAATGCAACGTAAGAGAAAAATAATCCGGAAGGTAAGACAAAATTTATCCTTAAGTCGATTATGGATAATATTATGGTGATACAATACATTATATATGTCATGGAGACTTAGCTATTCGGGCTTCGTAATTCTATATAGTTCGAGAGTACAACTCTAAGCTTTTAGTAGAGTAACATTAGAGTTGATAATTATGAAATGTATATCTGGAATATTGGGTTTCATAATTTTCAGGAGCTTAAACTATATAGGTCCATCAATTCCCCTTTGCTAGCTCATAATTAATCTTGTAATGATATGACATGCTTTTCTAATAAATTGGTAACTTATGTCAAATTATCATATTGGTTGAAATTTAGTAAATTCAGATAATTCATGTGTGTTTATCGGTTGAATTAATTTTGTGAAAAATATAAACTTGTTGAATTATCAAAATCAGATAATTCATGTCAGTTTATCAGTTGAATTAATTTTGAATAAATTAATTCAAGATAAACTTGTTGAATTATCAAGAATATTTATTTTCTAAGAGATTATCTAGATATGATTGTTTTAATCAAATAACTTCTCTATTGGGTTATTTGAATTAAAACTGCGGCTCTATCCAAATAATTTCAGGTGGGAAATAAAAGATTATAAGGATCATTTATCATAATTTTGGTAGGCCAGTCTTCAGGTTTGGCCTGTCGGTGGGCTAAGTTCGGCAGGCCAATCTACCAGACTGAACGATTTATGATCACATGCTTTTAGACGCAATTTTTTATTAGATATTGATCTTGATTCCAATTTTTAACGCCTTGTCTAATAAAGACTAACCCCTAGGCTCAACCTCTATAAATAGGTAGTGAGACTTATAAGTTATTTAGATCAGTTGAGGAATTAAAAGTGAGTACTCTAGTCTGTGAGTCTCTACAATTCTTTGAGAGCTTTTGTTCACAAATCACGAACCTTAGTTTTGGTTTTCCTCGATTGGTTGGAAGGAGAGTCTTCGAGGAAAGGCTATACAATGTGTGACCACACGCACTCTGATTGTGGATAGAGAATAGCAAAGAAGACCACTTGGTTAAGGCTCTTCTAGAACGCCTTTCTCTTCACAGATTGTGGGAGCTTTTCGGCAAATGAAGTTAGTAAGATCTAGATAATTTATGCATATAGCATTTTAAACTTATGTTTTGGAAAATACTATGGTATAAAATTTTTAAAATTCCACTACGTATTATTTTTCCAACAAGGACATGATGTGATATGATTAACTAATAATTTCCAGTCCATTAAAATAGAGCAAGTTCTAATCACATTGAATGATGATCATATAGAAGATGATCTTAATTCTAAGTAATTAGCAGACTCATATTCATAGAATTATGTCTGTTGATTTACTCGACACGTATTCAAGAATCTAATTATATATCCCTTGTATTTTGGAGGCATACTAAAGTAAGTAGCTAAGAATATTAATATTATAAGACAAAATTCATTCATTTTCTAACGAGAAGTAGGTGAATAATTCTATTGAGTATTGATTCGGGCCTATAATAATACGAGTGCTTGATTCGTAATTAATTTCGTGAATAATTATTCATTAAAGAATCAATGGTTCTCAAGCACAAAGCAATAATGTGAGAGGTTAACAGATTTTATCTAGCTCTAGTTATAAATTATTTATGGAATATCGATTATATGATTGACTACATCAAATGGGCAACTATATATTATAAATAATTACTTCTATAATTTGAAGAGTGCAATTCTATATTTTTAGAGAAGTCACATTGAAATTACTAAGAGGCTAATATATTAATTAAGGAGTTTAATTAATGTATTGGTTTTATTGAAGTTTAAAATTATAGGTCCATTAGCCCCTACCTTTTTTGTAAACACTATTTGGACAAGAAGAAATATTAGTTTAATTAATTAATTTAAAGTTATGGAATTCTAAATTAAATATTACACAAAATTAATTTTAAATTATTTTATAGTTATTAACTGATAAGATTATTTTATCATAAACAATAATTAATTTTGGAAGATAAATAGTCAGTGGGTCTTACTATGTGTGTCACATTCTATAATAGGGAAGGGTTCCTTGTGCAGTTCAAGACTTGCTCTCCAAGTTTCCTTTTCTAGAAGTTTATAATTTGGATAAATATGATATAACTCAAAGTTGGAAGTATAAATTTGGAAACAAATTATACTGGGTAACAAGTATAATTTTCTTTCTCCTTCTTTCCTCAATGACGCCACACACTCGATATGGTATTTGTGTGTGGAGCCTATTATTGATAAGGAAAGGGAGAATATCTATTTTATTTTAATTAAATAAGTGATATTTAGAATTAAAATAAAGAAAACTGTTAGAATTCATTGGGCCTCCCGTTCTCTATAAATAGAGGCATTCTCTATTCATCTGCACACAATTCAGAGTCTTGGTTAGACTTAACTCTTCTAGTTTCCCTAACTATAGGGTATAGAGAGAGACAATGAGAGAGATTAAGAGTTCTCAATTCCCAATCCTACCTTTCTCATATATTGAGATTAGTGGGAGAAAAAAGTGAGAGACTGACTGTAAAAACCTTAACTCCCTTCTAGGCCTGCACGTTCATGCCATCAGTCTCGAGGACTATATGAGAAAGATGGTGGTTTAGGCTAGAGAATGTTTTCTCGAAAGAAGTTTTCTAACCTCTTATCTTCTATTGTATAAGCATAAATTATATGTATTTATTTAATGTTAAATTAATATACTTTATAGCATGTTTTACAAAGGAATTATGAAAATTGTTGTTATATACATTCTGCCTATTTACCATTTTTTACATTTTTTCTCTAAAATGTTTTAGAAAACCAACAATTTTGCTACACATGGTCACTCAATTTCACAACAAACCCACTCCATTTTTGTGTAAGTTTTCACAGCAGATGGATGCAAGTCTTATATATGGTTAATCAGTAGCTATGTCAGCTTGAGTCCACCACTTTTCAAATTGAGACTTCGATTAGTGATTGGCTATGCTTGTTTTCTTGTCTCTATTGATTAATTAAGACATGTCTCCTATTCATTCTTATCGCTTTCCCTCATATGGTTACTCATGCAATTTTGAGAGTTCTGTTGATATGCTTCAAGATTTTTTTCTTACTAGAGTATGTACATTTTTCCTTACTAGGTTTTACATTTTTCCTTACTAGGTTTTTCACTTTAGGTTTCATTGGTACTGTTTTCAGTAAGGTCAATTTAACGAACTAGTTTTTAAAGATGTAGTTTCCACTAGTTAGGGTTTAGGTGATGAGACTTTATTTTGGTTTGGGATGCTTTTCTCTTCGGGATTGTATTTGTTCTTTGTTGGACATGGCCTCTTTTTAATGGCAGACATAGTGGGCTTGATTGAAGAATTATTTATTAAATCCAAAATAAATAAATAATTAATATTTTGAGAGTTATCAGACACCTAAATTTATGGGATACTTTGATATGCTCATAACAATCTACACTTAGTTATCAGATATCCCTAGTTAGTAGGATGGGTCCTTAAAAGATGGGATAAGAGACCCATATGTTGCCCAATATAATAGACCTAAAAGGGAGTCCAGAAAAAGCACGTATAAAAATTTGCTCTTTCTTTCTCTCTTTCTTGTTGGAAAAATAAGTACGTAGTAGAATTTTAAATTTTTTTAAATCAGAGTATTTTCCAAAACAAAAGTTTGACATGCTATATACATAAATTAATCAAATCTTAATAATCTTTGTATGTTGAAGAGCTCCTACAATCAGTGAAGAGAAAAATGTTCCAGAAGAGCCTCAACCAAATAGTCTTCTTTGCTATTCTCTATCTATGATAGGAGTGTGTGTGGGCGCCCACGCTAGGCAGCTCTTCCTCAGTGACTCTCCTCCTAATACCATTTGAAAAGACCTAGAGTCAAGGTTTGTGATTGTGAACAATAGCTCTCAGGGAGTTCCAGAGTTTCTCATAATAGAGTACTCACTCTAAACCTCTCAACTGATCTATATAACTATGAAAACTCACTCTCTATTTATAGTGGTCAGACCTAAGGTTGGTTATTATCAGAAAAGGCCTCAAAAAAATAAGTCTGAATCAACTTCCTATAAAATCACATTTGAATCACGTGATTAGATAATCATTAGATTGACAGGTTGAACTAACAAATCAACCTGCCGAACTTACGCCATTGGCAAACCAAACTAATGGATCTGCCTACCGAACTTGCGATAAGATGATCCTTAAGAATATTTTATTTTTCATACGAGATTCTTTGGATAGAGCCTCAGTTTTGATTCAAATAACCCAATAGCGAAGTTACTTGAATAAAATAGTCATATCTGGATAATCTCAAGGAAAATAAATATTTTTGATAATTCAACAAGTTTATCTTGAATTAATTTATAAAATTAATTCAATTGATAAACAAACATGAATTATCTGATCCTATCAAATTTCAGCCAATCTAATTATTTAACATAAGTCACCAATTTATTAGAAAAACATATCGCATTATTACAGGATTTATTATGAGCTAGCAAAGGAGACTTAATGGGCCTATATAGTTTAAGCTCCAATAATTATAAAACATAACATCTTGGATACATATTTTACAAGTATCAACTCTAACGCTACTCCACTAAAAGCTTAGAGCTGCACTCTTGACCCATATTAAATTACAAAGCTCCAAATTAGCTAAGTATCCATAACATATCATGATGTGTCGTATCCCTGTAGGATATTTATAATCAACTTATGGATAAATTCTATCTTACTTTCTCAATTATTTTTATCTTACGTTTTGTTATCTCATCATTAGAAAACTTACCATCCAAGGACAATATACCATTAGGTTACACCCATGCATCCAAATGGTTGAGCGCTGCAGTTTTTGAATTACAAGATAATACATATAGGAGAATATCATTGACTCCACCAATGGAGCTATAAATTTCATATCTATAAATAACAGGTTTATGCTATAAAGAGTCGAATCTCTAATATACCGGTACGCGCACCATCACAAAGTCAGAATGTCACCTTTTAGTACATTAAAAGACATAAGTCAAAACAATAGGCCTATTAGTCATTTCAGGATTGAGATACAACACATATGATTGTCTAAAGTGAATTGATTTGCACAAATAGAATTATTAATACAAATCAATTCAACTTTATATCCCAATCTAATACATTGTTACATATGACAATGCACCAATGTTACTACTCACGGAGTCCAACTCTGATGGCCAAGACAAGCGATCTCCTGTTAGAGATATAAACAACATAACAATCTTTGCTTGAATAAAGTGCTTAACTTTATTCCCTCGATTTTTGATCTTATGATTTAGGCTCTCACTTTTAGAATCATGTCTTCTATATAATCGATCCATCATATGCCTAATTCCTAAGGGTTTAGATTGACAAACTCAGACTTTTGTTTGCTTATCTTATATTCAACAAATATGATCGTAAATAGGACAACATTTGGTATATGAACAATGAATAAATTCTTTGTTGATAAAATACCTTCAAAAACTTACTACAACATTTTACTCCTCAGGGCATATATCTAACAATCTCCCACTTGCACTAAATGAGTGAATATGACATATCACGCATCCCCATAACTTCCACATGACTCTTGAAAGCCCTTGCAATTAGTGTCTTCGTGAATGTATTGGCTAGATTGTCCTTAGATGTGATTTTGCATATAGCAACATTCCTGTCCTCAATGAAGTCCTTTATCACATGATACTTTCGATGAATATGCTTAATCTTCTTATGACATCTTAGTTCCTTAGCATTAGCTATTGTTGTAGTGTTATGACAATATAATGATACCATTTTATCCATGCTAGGAATTACCTCAAGATCCCCAAGGAACTTACAAAGCCATACTATTTTTTTCGAAGCATCACTAGCTACCACAGTTTCCACTGTTGAATCTGAAGTGTAATCTTCCCTGACACTTCTCCAAAGTAAACACAAAACCAAAAGTCAATCTCCTTGAATCCAGACAAGATTGGAAATCTGAATCAGTTTATCCTTAAGGTGTTGAATCCTCACCTAAAAATACAAGCATATACCCTCGAGTCCTTTTTAGGTACTTCAAAATATGTTTGTCTACAACCCAATGGTTTGGTCCTAGATCCAATTGAAACCGAGTTACTGTCCCGACCGTGTAACAAAAATTCAATTGTGTGCAAAGCATGGCATACATGAGATTACTCACTATCGAAGCATAAGGCACCTTCTTCATATATTCTCTTTCTTCATCAGACTTTGGCGAGTCTTTCTTGGAAAGAGTAATTCTAGACCTAGATGGTTCCCCACCTTTCTTGGAATTTGGCATTGCATACTTCTTGAGAATTTTATCTATGTAGCGTGCTTGGTATAAAGCTATCATTATGCTCATCTTATCCTAAAAGATCTGGATACCGAGAACATAAGTAGCTTCACCCAAGTCTTTCAAGTCAAATTACTTGGTCAACCATAATTTGACCAATGACAATGCCCCAACGTCATTGTCTATTAGTAGAATGTCAACTACATAGAATAAGAAAAATGACCTTCCCATCCTTAATGTGTTTGTAAACACATGGTTTGTCCATATTTTGTTTGAACCCATAAGTCTTTATTACCTAATCAAATCTTATGTTCTAACAACGAGAAGCCTGCTTAAGTCCATAAATTGACTTTAGCAACTTACAAACTTTATCCTTTTAACCCTTAGCCTTGAACCAGTCTAATTGCACCATATATATGGATTAATCAAGACAGCCATTTAGAAAGGCTGTCTTGACATCCATTTGCCAAATCTCGTAGTGGAGAGTGGTAACTATGCACAAGAGAATGTGGATGGAATTAAGCATAGCTGCTGGCAAAAAAGATTCCTTGTAATTGATTCCTTCCTTTTATGTGCATTCCTTAGCTACCAGTCTAGTCTTAAAGGTTTCGACTTTTCCATCTGCTCCTTTCTTTCACTTGTAGATTCATTTACACCCTATGGGTTTTACCCCTTCAGGAAGATCCGTAATTTTCCAGACCCGATTAGTCTCCATAGACTTCATCTCAGTGTTCGTGGCTTTTGTCTAGAGTTGTGAATTTACATCCTATATAGCTTCTTCATAAAGATAAGGATCCCTGTCATGTTCAACTAGTTCAACCAAGAAGGCTTTACCATCAAACATATTCCTCTCAGGTTGACACTTATCCTCCCACTACGACGAAACACCTTAGGTTGTTGTTTGATTGGTTTTTCAACATTGATTCAATTGGTTTCTACCCGGAGTGATCAAATCACTCGCTAACTCCTCAAGTATCTTTTTAGTTCGAGGCTTAAAGTTGTTCATGTAACTTTCCTCAAGGAATGTTCCATTTGTTGAAACTATGACTTTAGTTTCCTTTAGGTTGTAGAAATAACCCCCTTTAGTCCCTTTTGGATATCCCACAAACACACAAACTTCCAAACATGTTTCTACTTTATTCGCTTCCTTACATAGGACATGAGCTGGATATCCTTATATGCGAATATGGTTTAAGGATGTCCTCTTCCCCATCTACAACTCGTGAGGAGTTTGAGGAATCGATTTTGAAGGCAAATTGTTCAAAAGATAACATGAGTGCATAACCCCAAAAGGATAAAGGCAATGACGAATAACTCATCATGAACCTAATCATGTCCAACAAAGTCTTATTCCTTTTCTCAACTACGCCATTTTGCTGTGGAGTGCTTGGCATAGTCAAATTCACTAATAAGTGCTCCAAGAACTCATCGGAAAGGTATTTATCACCTCGATCAGATCGAAGTGCCTTTATAGGTTTGCCTAATTGCTTTTTCACTTCAAACCAAAGCTCCTTGAACTTGTCAAAAGTTTTGCCTTTATGATGCATTAGGCAGACATGCCCATATCTTAAGTAATTATCAATCAAAGTGATAAAGTACTCATACCCTCCACTTGTTTGGATGTTCATGGGACCACAAACATCATTATGTACAAGTTCTAGAACCCCTTCGACCCTATTGCCCTTAGACCTGAATGGTCTCTATGTCATTTTGCTCTTTAAACAAGATTCACATCATGATATAGATTCCTCTATTAAGTGACTTAAAGGTCCATCCTTTACCAACCTTTGAATCCTATTGAGGCTAATACGACCTAATTGCAAATGCCAAATATAGGTCTTATTAGAATGAGAAGTGTTAAGTTTTAAGTCTTTTAGAGTTATTATCATTAATCTCAATGTTAAGCAGTAAGTCCGTCTTAGCTTGATAAAATATAGATTGTTTTACATCCAGCTATCATAGATAAAATATTTGTTTTTATAAATCACCACTTTATTGTTAAAAGAAACTGAATAAGAATCTTCAAATAAATAAGCTTCATATATTAAATTCGTTTTAAGTCTAAGAACATAAAAACAATCTCGCAAAACTAAAATCCTATAATTATCAAAATAAAGATGGATGTCTCCTACTCTTCAACCAACACCAAGAATCCATCACCATTTGAAGCGTCAAGTCTTCATGCAGCAGTCTTCTCGTTTTGTTGAACCCTTAGAGAGAAACACGAACATGGTTTGTTACTCTAGAATTTATTACTCAAGTGTCACTTGATTCCTCAACCAAACAAGTGTCAATAATCAGAAGATTACACCTACCTCCTCGAGAAAGGAAGTCTTTGTAATTCTTTTTTATGTGCCCGACCTTCCCACAATAAAAGCACCAGAGCTTCTTTGGACTCTTTTTTTTCTTCTTCTAATTCTTGCCATTGGCAAGAATAGAAGACTTTTTGTTCTCAGCCTTCTACATCCTTCCATTCCCAAGGTTAGGATTAGAACCAAATGCAGCCACCAAGTTGGCCTTGCCACTTGCAGGAGTTTCCTTGATCAGATTTTCAAACTCCTATAACTACTTCATTAGCTCTATTAAGGTCATATCCTATCTATTGCTTAAATTGTATGAAGTTGTAAATGGGATGAACTCCTTTGATAGAGTCTCAAAAACCATAATCATCTATGACTCGACATCGATATCAGCTCCATGGGCTTGATCTTCAGCGAGATAATCCATAACTAACATCATATGCCCCTTCATAGAAGTCCTCAGTTTTTGTTTACAATTCAAAAGTTTCTGAAGTGCCCCTTGTTGTTTTGTTATGGCTTGGCCTTCAAACATATCTTTAGGATTATCCATGATCTGTTTTGTAGTCTCAGAATCTTCATGTTGAGCCTACAGCATGTTATTTATGCTAGCCATAACATAACAGTAGACCTAATCGTTAGCATCTTTCCAGTGATCATACGCTTGGATTTGCTCGTTAATGGATTCCTCGGTAGATTCAGAAGGACACAATGTTGTAAGCAAAAATTTTAGTTTCTCAAAGGAAAGGGCGTTGCTAAGGTTCCTCTTCTAATTATTGTAATTCTCACTAGTTAATTGGTTTTTATCAAGTATCAAAGCTAAAGCATTTTTAGATATTTTAGTCTATAATAAAGATTATATACCAAATATAAGCAAACATTCCATAATAGTTTAGTAAGATAACACAATCAAGTAAATAAGCAATTGTGTTTATGTGTCAAAAACTTGAAAAAATCACAACCTTACAATGATAATTCCTAACTCAAAAGTCAATAAGCCATCTTGGGGAGACTTGCCAAATTCAATTAGGAACACGGATCCCCTCTGATTAATATATGCTATTCAAGACCCGTTACATCTAGGTTATGTTAATAATCATTTTTCTTGGCCATTAATTTTATTAATAGAGCTCCTAGGAGAGGTTAATAATAAAACTAACTTAAGTGTAAAACTATCGTTTCAACTATTTTATTCATGATCTATAATTGCCACCTAGGAGTGTGCAATGATAGATCATGCGAAAATAAATTATCATTTCATAGATCCATCCCATTACGTGATGAAATCCCTTCCTAGTGGCCGGGACCACCATGTGCTACCTGTGGACCAACAATAGAAGCTATAGGTCCTCCCTTCGAAAACCTTCTCCCACTCAATCTTTTGAAAAAAAAAAACAAGATTTTATTTTAAAACATGCATGAACAATTTTAATTGAGCGGGACTTCCTATTCTATATAACATGTTATCAACATACATGGCAAATCATATTATAATACAGACAAACTTCCTATTCTAAATAACATGTTATCAACATACATGGCAAATCATATTATAATACAAACAAACAAAGCAATCATGCAGAGCCACAATCAAAATAATAATAATAGCCATAATATTATGGTTCCATCCTAGAGAAAAGAAATTAAAGATTATAAGAGATCAATCGAAACATATTATTGATTCTTCATCCTTGTATCTTCAAGTTGTATCCGTCTTCAAGCCTTCAATCCTGCATAGATCAAATACTTCACTTTTGTGGTCATCACAAAATTTCATGTTTCTTAAAATTGTCTCAAAAATAAAAGCAAAACTACATCAAAAAATGTACATTTTCTAAAAAAACCCACAGCTATCTACCAGCATGCCGATTTATGTGATCGGTTGACTGGTCATCAGCCATTGGCTGTCAAACTTGATAGTTAGGCCTACCATCAAAGCTGGCTGAATCCTACATCATAGATGGCCTATTGAACTGGAAGTTTTTCCTAGTGGTTTATGACCATCGGCTTGTCGATTGAGCAGAATTCACGTTTTCCAAAAAAATTATTTTTATGTAGTTTTCAATCTTATTTTCAAAAACATAAAAATTTAGAGACTTAGAAAAAATAGTTGAATAGCTATCATCCATATTCTAGATTCATTTTCACTCTGAATGATTATTTAATTACAAAATTTTTACAAATTTAAAATTAAATAATAATTCCTGGATAGTAATGATAAAGAGCCATCTAATTACATGAAAAACCTAGACACATATTCTAACCTCTAAGGAACCAAAACCGGCATAAATTAATTATTTAACAATTAGTTAAATAATAACTTAATCAACCATAATTAACTAATAAGCATACACCATATAATCTCGTGACAACATATAAATATATAGAAACCTTAGAGTGCCAACTCTTATAAAAATTAAATTCAAGCATGTGAGAGATTAAGATCACATAATTTATATTTATAGCATGATCACAAACTCGTAAATTTATGTAAAAACTATGGCTCAAATACTAATTGTTAGAAAAACAAGTACGTAGCGGATTTTGAAAATATTTTAAATTAGTGCATTTTTCAAAACACAAGTTTGACATGCTATATATATAATTTAATCAGATCTTACTAACCTTTGTATGTTGAAGTGCTTTTGCAATCAATGAATAGAAGAATGTTCCAGAAGAGCCTCAAACAGCTAGCCTTCTTTGCTATTCTCTATCCACGATTGGAGTGTGTGTGGGCACACATTGTACAGCTCTTCCCTGGTGACTCTCCTTCCAACCAATTGAGAAGAACTAGAGCCAAGGTTCTTGATTATGAACAATAGCTCTTAGAGAGTTCCAGAGTTTCTTACAGTAGAGTACTCACTCTAAGCCTCTCAACTGCTCTAAATAACCAAGAAAACTCACATCCTATTTATAGTGGTCAGACCTAGGGTTAGTTATTATCAGATAAGGCCTCAAAAATTTCAATCTGGATCAACTTTTGATAAAATCACATCTAAAATGCATGATCATATAACCGTCAGATCGGCAGGTCGAACTAACAGATTGGCTTGCCAAAATTACTCCATCGGTAGGCTGAACTAACGAATCAGCCTACCAAATTTGTAATAATCTAATCCCTGAGAATCTTTTATTTTCCACCTGAGATTCTTTGGATAGAGCCTTAGTTTTAATTCAAATAACCAAATAGTGAAGTTATCTGATTAAAATAGTCACATTTAGATAATCTCAAGGAAAATAAATATTCCTGATAATTCAACAAGTTTTCTTGAATTAATTTGCAAAATTAATTCAAATGATAAACAGACATGAATTATTTGATCCTATCAAATTTCAGCCAGTCTAATAACTTAACATAAGTCACCAATTTATTAGAAAAACATGCCTTATCGTTACAAGATTTATTATAAGCCAGCAAAGGGCACTTGATATGCTTAATCATTCAAGCATTGATAATTATAAAACATAATATCTTGAAAACATATTTTATAATTATCAACTCTAATGCTACTCCACTAAAAGCTTAGTGCTGCACTCTCAAACCATATAAAATTACGAGGCTCCAAATTAGCTAAGTATATATGACATATCATGATGTGTCGTATCCCCATAGGATATTCATAATCGGCTTAAGGATAAATTCCATTTTACTTTCATGATTAGTTTTATGTTACGTTCTGTTAGCTCACCATTAGAAAACTTACCATCCAAGGATTGTACACCATTGGATTACAACTATGCATGTAAATGGTTGAGCACTCTAGTTTTGCCATTACAGGATAACGCATATAAGAGAATATCATTGACCACACTAATGGAGCTATGAATTCTATATCTATGAATAACTGGTCTATACTATCAAGAGTCATGCCACCAACATAATGGTATGCACACCATCACAAAGTCAAGACGTCACCCTTTGGTACATTAAAAGATATAAGTCAAAATAATGGGCCTATTAGTCATTTCAGGATTACGATGCAACACATATGATTGTCTAAAGTGAATTATTTTGCACAGAAGGAATTATTAATCCAAATCAATTCAACTTTATGTCCTAATCTAATATATTGTCACCTATGACAATGCACTAATGTTTCTACTCATGAAGTTTAACTCCAATGGCCAAGACAAGCCATCTCCTGTTAAGGAAGTAGACAACATAACAATCTTAGCATGAATAAAGCGCCAAACTTTATTTTCTCGATTGCGGATCTTATGATTTAGACCATCACCTTTAGAATCATGTCTTCTGCATAATCTATTTATTATAAGCTTGATTCTTAAAGGTTTACATTGACAGTCTTAGACTTTTGTTTGTTTATCATACATTCAATAAATATGAACATAAAGAGGACCATATTTGGTATATGAAGAATGAATAAATTCTTTATTGATAAAATGTCTCCAAAAACATATTATAACATTTTACTCCTTAGGGAATACATGTCTAACATTTCTCTCTTTCATGTTTTCTCTACAAGGGTTTTTGGTTGTGGAACTTTGTGAGTGTTCTCATAATTCTCACACCACATAAACATCTTCAACATGGAGTATCGTAGGGCTTCCCTTAGATGATTCATGGACCTATGCAGATTTATAGACAAGAGTCAACACTTGTATATATTTTTTACGTTGGTTTTAGAGTTGTTGTAGGAAGTCTTCTTACTCTGCTGTAGAAATATAGCCAGGAGAGAGGTATGAAACCTTGACACTAAAACAATGCTGGTTTTTATGTTAATTTTTGCATGTTTTTGTTTATATGGTTAGCTTTATTATTTTGGCCTGATTTTTGTAAAAATTTGACTAGATATATCTTTTTAATCGTTGATTATTTAGATGTGATCTTAGTCAATATGGATTCTCTCGAACTTAACTTTCTGTTGATACATTTTTTTGCTAATTTTCGTTATGTATAGCCACAGTTTTTGAAGTTTAAAGTTTTGGATGTTAATTATGATTAACCCTAATTAGCAATGTTTTTCTTGCTAAATCTCACTTCTACTAGGTGAGGAGTGAGTTTCATTCACCACTGTAGAGGTGGCATAAAGTGAAGGTCAGTGAGTCATTAAAATTGAGACCCCGAGGCAATTAAGGTGAAGTCAAAACTTTAGCATATTTGGACTTTTTTGGCAATGGTGGCCACTTACATGCCGAGAGAGTGGAACACTAGCATAGGGTGCTAGGGTGAGTTTTGGGCTACTGCAGCAGCATGCAACCCAGGCCCATTTTGGGCATCTAGTCTTGCTGCCACAAGAACAAACATCTAGTAGGAGACTAGTGATCTCATGGTAGGTTAAGGGACTTGCCACACTAGCTCGCTCCTTGGCAACTTAGCCATGAATGGGCCTGCCCCAGTTGAGCCCAAAAGGGGTTGTTTTAGCCCCTTGACTTTGTCAAACTTCAAAAAAATGGTTTTTTATTAAAAAATGATTATGAACATAGCAATTTTTGGATTTTGAGTCGTGAAAATTATTAAAATTAGTCTAGAATGTTTATTGCATAATCATATGTTATGTGTATTCTACACTAAATATCTGATTGTCCTTTGTGCACAAATAGATGGCCTCAAAAACCATTGATGCTGACTTAAACAAAGGCGAGAAATTGGACTGTAGCAAGTATGACATCTGGCACCAAAAGATTCAATACATCCTTGATAAGCAAGAGTTTTTGGAAGCTTTAACCCAAGATATGGCTGCACCTTCACCTAGCAACATCGTAACATTGCAAGATCAACATCAAGAAGCATATCAAGCTTGGTTGAAGAAAGACCATTGTGCACATTTTACTATGTTAAGCAGCATGTACAATGGCTTGATTGGCCAATTTGAGGACTATGCCACTGCACGTGACATGTGGGATGCTCTACAACTCAGGATTGCTGGAACCTTTGTTACTAGGCTACTCGTATTAAGTTTGAAGTTTGAATCCAATAAGATGTGCTTGAATCACATTATAAAGCGGCATCTTAAAGCGATGATAACTATGATTCGTGAGCTAAAAGTAGCTGGTAACAACTTGATTGATGAGTAGTATATTGGAGCTGGGCTCTGTTCCTTGCCTGATTTATGGGAGACTATGATGGTGAGCGTGACACACAAATAGGATATCCAAATGTTTGATGATGTAGAAAGCCACCTTAATCTTGAAGCTGAACTTGGAAGCATCAAAAGTTGCAAGAGGCGATTTACCTAGGAGCGCCAATGTGGCTCAAAATGATCAACATGGAGCAAGAAGGCCTAAGTGTAAGAATCATGCTCCTAGGCATGGCTCTTACAACGGACTTACGCCTAAGAAGGCAAAGTCCACCAAATGCACGAGGGCAAGCTAAGTGGTAAAGGCAAGTCTGGAAAATGCTTCAATTGTAACAAAGAGGGACTTTTCGCTCGTGATTACAATAAGCCAAGAAAGGTACTCTCTGGCTTATTATTTGCGAAATTTTTGTTTGTAGTCATGTTATGGTTTCTCACTCACATCCATATTTGATTGTTGATTCAAAAGCAACCGAACACGTAATGAAAGAATGAGTAGGGTTTGTAGAGTACCAACAAATTTAGAGAGGGGAATGGAGCTAGCATGTAAGTGTTGCGCATTGGCACCTATAAGCTAAAATTGCATAGTGAATGCACTCTATTGTTGCATGATGTTCTATATGCTCCTAAAGTTTGGCGAAGCTTGTTATTAGTTATTACTTGCTCAAGTTAGGTTTCAATGTTAATTTCATAATAATGGTTGTGATTTCTATTTAGAAACAATTTATTATGGTTATGTTCTTTGAAAAAAACAAGTTAGGCATGCTCTGTATTTAAATTAATTAAAGATCTTTCTTACCTTTTAGTAAGCCAAAAACCCAAGGAATTGCAATGAGAAAATTCTACTGGAAGAGCCTTAACTAAAAAAACTTCCTTGTTATTCTCTTTCCATGATTGGAAGGCTAGTGGTCATATGTTGTTTAGTCTTCCCTCAGGTAACCACTCCTTCCAACCACTTAAGAAAACCGAAACCTAAAATTGAGATGTTTAAAAATAGCTCTATTGAAGTTTTAGTGTCTTCTCTAAATCTATTAAGTGATCTAAGAAATAATAAAAAATTGTTCTCTTTATATAGAGGTCAGGTTGAGGCTTATTCTTATCATATTAGGCTTAAAAATTTCAAATTTCAATCAACTTCAAAGTAAAAACACATTAGCCCGAAATTGCTAACGTGGCAAGGCCTAGTCGATCAGCCTACACTATGTTCAATCGACCGGATTGTCATAGTAGAGACATAATTTTCAAGCTCTAGAGTATTATCTTGATTTAGCCATTTGAATCTAATTGATAAATCCTACTTTATTTGACTTGAGTAACTATTATAAAACTTCGATTTTAATTCAAATGACCCAATAGAAAAGTTACCTTATTAAAACAATTCTAAGCAAATAATTCCATATCTCATATATTTCAAATAGTTCAACATGTTCATTTTGAATTAATTTACAAAATTAATTCAACCAATAAAATAATATGTATTATTAAAACTAATTAATCAAATTTTAACCAATCTAGTAAACAACATAAGTTACCAATCTATAGGAAAAACACATTGTATCATTACAGAAAATACTATGAGCTAGCAAAGGGGATCCAATGGGCATAAATAGATCAAGCTCATATAATTATAAAATAACATATCCTTGATATGTATATTTTATAATTATCAATTCTAAAGCTATTCCACTAAAAGCTTTGAGCTCCACTTTTGAACTATATATAAATTATGAAACTCCAATAAGTTTATAGTCCACAATATATCATAATATATAACGTTTTGATAGGATATTCACAATTAGCTTAAGGATAAAATCTGCCTTGCATTCTTGATTGTTTTTATGTTATGCTCCATTATCTCACTATTGAAAAACTTAGTATTCATAGCCAATAAGAAATAATGTACCATTCGGTTACACATATGTATCCAAATGGTTGAGTGCTCTATTTTTCAATTACAAGATAATGTCTATAAAAGAGCTATGGATTCCATATCTATAAATAATGAGTTTATGTCAATTAAGAGTCAAGTTTCTAGCGTATCGGTGTGCATACCTTCATGTAATTTAGGATGTCATCCTTTGGTATGTCAAAAGACACAAGTTAAGAATATAGACCCATTAATTCATTTTACGATTAGGAAATAATACATATGATTGCCTAAAATGAATTGATTTATACAAAAAGAATTATTAACGAATTTAATTTATTTTTAGTCTTGATTCAATGTATCATCACCAATGACACAGAATTATTAATTAAATTCATCTTTACTCCCGATCCAATATATCATCACCAATGACAATATATTAATATTTCTACTCATGGAGTCCAACTCTAACGACCAAGACAAGCCATCTCTTGTTAGGGATATAGACAACATCATAATCTTAACATGAATAAAGCACCTAACTTTATTCCTTGATTGTGGGATCTTTTATATTTAGAGTATCATCTTTATGATTTATGTTTTTTACATAATTTGTCCATCAAATGCATGATCTTAAAGGTTTAGGATGACAATCTCAAATTTTTTTTTGTTTATTATACATTCGACATAAATGAACATTAATGAATAGATTAACTAGAGAAGGCATATTGGGACAAATCGTTAAAATTCAATTGCCCACTTGCAAACATTGTTTGGTTGGAAAGTTGTGCACAAAACCTTTTGGAAAAGCAATACTAGCATTAATTCCTCTAAAGTTAGTATGTTCTAATATATGTGGCCTAATGAATGTGGAGCAAAGCATGATGCCCCTCCTATTTCATCACTTTTATAGATGACTTTATGAGCAATAATCATATCTATTTGATCTTTGATAAATTCAAAGCACTAGATTGCTTTAGACGGTTTATGAATTTGGTTAAGAATCAAGCAAACAAAAATATCAAGATTATGACTGACCGAGGTTGCAAGTATCCATATGAATAATTCAAAGAATAATGATGCATAAATTCATAATCATTAGATGTTTCGAAGAATCAAAAGGCTATATAATGCTTGGTGAACATCTTACTGGAAGTGTGAGATAGAGTCATAAGATGTGGAGTTCCTTGAGGAGGAATTCCCTAAAAGAGGAGACGTAGACAAAAAGTTTTAAGTTTTATGAAATGGATGAACTAGAAGAAGGCGTTCAAGATTTGACCTCGGATATAGAAAGCAACATTTTTCCTAGAGGAATTGTACCACTTAGTGGATTCGAATGACCCACAACCATGTAAAAGCAAACGTCGAAGCGTCCCACGTTGTTGTTTTAAGATTTAGGGTGAAGCGTTCTCGCCTACACCAAAAGATGATGTTGAGCGTAAAACATATCATGAAGCTCTCTCTTCTCATGCTTCTAATGAATAGAAAGCTATATTGATTAAAGAAATAGAGTCTATAGAGAAAAATCAAGTCTAAAATTTGGCAAATCTTCCTCTAAAGCACAAGGCCATTAGGAACAAATGGGTTCTAAAAGTCAAATCCAAGGCTAATGGATCCATAGAAAAATACAAAACTTGACTTGTTATGAAAGGATACACTTAAAAGAAGGGTGTTGACTATGACGAAACCTTCTCATCATTAGTAAGGTTTGCCTCAATTTGCCTTATCCTAGCCATTTTTACTCATTTAGAGGTAGAACTCTACAAAAGGAACTATAAAACTACATTTCTCAATGGAGAACTCGATGAAGAGATCTACATGGATCAACCTATAGGTTTTGTGGCCAAGGGTTATGCTTGCATGCTTCATCGTTCCATTTTGTGGCCAAGGGATAGGAGTGTAAAGCATGCAAGCTTCATCGTTCCATTTCACCAGTAGAAACTGTAGATTACACAATGGTTTAAAACGTCATGGTATGTTTTTACGATGGTTAAAAAAATGTCATGTAATCATCCGTTGTAGTACCAATAAAACTTTTCACGATGGTTTTTTACTGTCATGAAATCCTTATTTTGGCGAGGTTCTAGGATCTTGAGACAAGGCTACCACGATAGTTTTTACTAAAAATCGTCGTAAAACACTAAGCTCATATGACTGTTTTTATGAAGACCATCATGTACGCTATGCCTTATACGACATTTTTCATAAAAATCGTCATGTAAGGCTAAGCTTACACGACGGTTTTCATGAAAACTGTTTTGTATGCAATGCCTTATACGATGGTTTTCATAAAAATTGTCGTGTAAGGGTCTTGTTTCACAACGGTTTTCATTAAAAACCATCATGAAAAAATTGGTCTGAAGCTAAAAAAAATAACCAAAATTTTTGGTTTCCCAAAATATGAATGGTCCTGTATTTTCACCATTAATACAATTTCCTAACTTCATAATCACATAATTACATTGAACTATAAAATTTTGACAAAATCATATATATATATATATTTATATTGTAAAGTTGTGTACTCTTTTCATGCTTGCACAAGAGTTGATGGATTCTTAGTGTCTAAGACCATGTTGTCATGTATGAGATAAAGAAATGATAACAAAAATATATAAGTAGAATTAACAATATTGAAAATAAAACTAATTAACTAAAACACAAACATAAACACATAGTCATAGAAGCTATTCATCAAACATATGGTGGGCATCACAATAATACTTTGGCATGACAAACATATAGAAAGTAACCTAATCTCACATTAAAATGCAAAATGTTGCTCAAAGTTCTTTCAAGCACTAAATATAAGTAACACATACTAAATGACAAATAACAAAGTAATATAACTAATATTAAAACTAAAACTAAAGCTAAATAACATTAACATAACCAAATAATACTAAGTTTAGAACTAACAATAACACTAGAACTAAAACTAATGGTTTGAAATTTACCAACAATGATGGAGTCGGTAGAATGTTAAGGGAGGAGTCAAATGATGGTGGAGTCGGTGGAATATCAAGGGACAAGGATGAACGGCAACAAACGGTATCGAGTTTGTTGGGGTTGGGTTGAATGATGGTGGGGACGGGGAGAGAGTGACAAAAGAATGTGAAAGTCCATGGAATATTATGGGCGGTTGGGTTCGTCGATGGTTGGGCCATGGGGGGGAGGAGTTAGATAGAGAAGGGGGAGAGAAAACCAAGTCTGAGAGTTAGAGAGGGTTTGAGTTGGAGAAATTTTGAATAAATAGAGAAGGCCATGGCATTGGTGCATGCCTAAATTTGGGTGAGGGACTAAAAATTTCAAATATATAGAACCTTTCATAATAATTTTTATAAAAACCGTTGTGAAATGTAAGGTGGAACCTTTCATGATGATTTTTATCAAAACCATTGCGAAGAGCTCCGCATAACCTTTCATGATGATTTTTATAAATACTATCATGGAAGGTAGCGCATTTTCAAAATTTTTAGTCCCCTGCCCAAATTTAAGCATGTGTCAAGATGTGCAACCGTTCACGATGGTTTTTATAAAAACCATCGTGAAAGGTCTGCTTATTTAAAATTTTTAGTCCCTTGCCCAAATTTATGTACGCATCAAGATGCGGAACCTTTCACAACAGTCTTTATAAAAACCGTCGTGAAAGGTTGCAAATTCAAATTTTTAGTCCTCCATCCAAATTTAAGCATGTGCTAAGATACGACACCTTTCACGATGGTTTTTATAAAAACTATCATGAAAAGTCTGTATATTTAAAAGTTTTAGTCCCTCGTCCAAGTTTAACCCGCCCAAATTTAAGCACATGCCAAGATGCGGAACCTTTCATGATGGATTTATAAAAACTATGATGAAAGGTCCACATATTCGAAATTTTTATTCCCCTATCCAAATTTAAGCATGCGCCAAGATGCTAAACCTTTCACAACGATTTTTATAAAAACTGCCATGAAAGGTTCTGCATATTTAAAATTTTTAGTCCCTCGTCCAAATTTAAGCACCTGCCAAGATGCTAACCTTTCACGACGGTTTTTATAAAAAAAGTCATGAAAGGTTCCTTATTCAAAATTTTTAGTCCACCGCCCATGTGGAACCTTTTATGATAGTTTTTATAAAAACCATCATGGAAGGTTCCGCATATTCAAAATTTTTAGTCCCCCACCCAAATTTAAGCATGCACTAATATGCTTTCATGATGGTTTTTAAAAACCATCGTGGAAGGTCCCCTACCCAATTTTAAGCACATGTCAATATGTAAAACTTTTTACGACGGTTTTTATAAAAACCATCATAGAAGGTTCTGCATATTTAAAATTTTTAGTCTCTACCCAAATTTAAGTCCCCTGCCTAAATTTAAGTCACGACAGTTTTTATAAAAACTATCATAGAAAGTTAAATCTTACACGACTGTTTTGCTAAAAACCGTCGTTGATGGTTAATCTTACATGATGGGTTTTTAAAAAACGTTGTTAAATAAGGGTTGTGTAATCTCAAGTTTCTAGTAGTGTTTGTGGCCAAGGGATAGGAGCGTAAAGCTTGCAAGTGTAGGCAGTGGCATTTAAGATTCCGGTTAGCCATTATTTCATATTGGTTTATGAAGATTGAGGAAGACCACTATGTACAGCTAAACAATTCTAGATGAGATACTATTAGCTGGAAATGACAAGAAGATTATTGTCACCACCCAAGAGTGACTGCCCTCAAATTTTCAAATGAAAGACATGGGTGAAGAAAGCTTTATGCTTGGAGTTAAGATCCTTTTGTAACATTTAAAGTAATTCCTTGGTTTGTCCCAAGCGACTTACATTAGGAAGAATCTTGAATGATTATATATGCAAGACTATAAACGAATCAGAATAAGAGATGCTTTAAGCCTTGATATGTATCCAAAGACCCAAGAGGAAAAGGAAAAGATGGCTCGGGTTGCCTAGGCTAGTGCTATTGGATGTTTGATGTACAATATGATATGTACTCAGCCTAACATTTGCTATGTTTGATTCGTTGGTTCCTATCAAACCCTGGGCTTACTTATTAGAAAGCAATAAAATGCATACTTCGATATCTCAAAGCTACAATAGACTACATGTTTTATTTTCAGGCATCTGATTCACACTTATGTTGGCTACAATGATGCCAACTAGGGTGGTGACTTAGATATGCACAAATCAAATTTTAGAGTATCTTAATGGTGGCATCATATCTTGGTGCAGTATAACATTATCAACCATGAAATCAGAGTATGTTATGTGTATAGCCATAGTATAAATGGTTTTTTTTTTGAAGAGGTCCATTGTAAAGCTTAGCATTGTCTCACAAGCCTTAGAGCTTCTCACCATATATTGTGATGGTGTGTCTGCCCTTGCTTATGTGCAATACCCTACATACCATGGAGAAACCAAACACAACATTCGGTAACATTTTATTCATGAGTTGATTGCACAAAAAGACGTGGTTCTGAAACATATTTCTACAAGTCGGATGATTGCAGATCTTTAACCTAGCCCATTGCTCGAGAGGCTCTTGAGTCACATATTAGGAGTCTAGGGCTGTATAGAGGGTAATTTGTCTTATTTTTCATTTTGGAATTATAGTTGACCACTTTTTATTAGATATTTGTTTTAGGAATATCACTAATGGAATTCAGTTTTATTATGTCTATATTTGATTGTGACATAATGTTTTATTTAACATAACTTACAAAACTATGATAAGAGCTTGTCATGGTTGAAAAGTATGTCAACAAGTATAGATCGGCTTTCTCACACGAGCGATTGCCTTTAGCACTTAGGGAGTAATCAAGGATGAGACATATAGAGCTTGAGACGCTCGAGTAGCGGCCTAAGCCCAACTTGCTTATAGTGTCACCTTGGAAAGAGCCAATATGAGATCTTTAAAGATTGACTATGGATTCAATAAGGTCCCATTAATCCATATTTCACCTATAGGATAGCCGAATGCAAGACGTTAATATGGCACTAAGTAACGAGCATGTAAGAGGATTCAAGTCAGACACTGCTAGACATGATGCCCTAAGAAATAAAATTTCGTAATATGTTTTTGAAGACATTTTGGGTGAGGATCTTACACATCTAGGATACACTGATTTGGATTTTCAATCCTGTCTAGATTGAAGAAGATTGACTACTAGTTTTGTGTTTACTTTGGGTAGTGGTGCTATTGTTTGGAGAAGTGTTAAACAAGATTGCAGTTTGGATTCAATGATGGATGCCAAGTATATGGCAGCTAGTGATGCTTCACAAGAAGCAATGTGGCCTTGCAAGTTCCTTAACAATCGTGAGGTAGTTCCTGGTATGGATAAGGCAGTATCACTATATTGTGATAACACTGTAGCAACAGCTAATGCTAAGGAACCTAGATTTCATAAGAAAAGTAAGCATCTTTATTGAATGTATCATGTGATAAAGGACTTCGTTAAGGGTGGGCAAGTTGTTGTATGCAAAATCTTATCTGAGAGCAATTTAGTTGATTCATTCATGAAGATACTAACTGCGAGAGTTTTGAGAGGCATGTGGAGGCTATAGGGATAGGAGATATATCATATTTACTCACTTAGTGCAAGTGGGAGATTGTTAGACATGTTGCCCTAAGGAGTAAAATGTTGTAATATGTATTTGGAGACATTTTATCAATAAAGAGTTAATTTATTATTCATATACCAAATGTTGTCATCTTTATGTTCATATTTGTTGAATATATGAGAAGCAAACACGAGTCTAAGACTGTCGGTCTAAACCTTTAAGAATCGTACATATGATGGATAAATTATATGAAAAACATGAATCTTAAAGGTGGTAGTTTAAATCATAAGATCTGCAATCAAGGGAATAAAGTTGGGTGCTTTATTCATGCTAAGATTGTTATGTTGTCTATATCCCTAACAGAAGATGGCTTGTCTTGGTCATCAGAGTAGGACTCTGTGAGTAGGAACATTGGTGCATTGTCATAGGTGATGATGTATTATATTTGGACATAAAATTAAGTTGATTTACTTAATAATTTCGTTTATGCAAATCAATTTACTTTTGACAATCATATGTGATATGTCTTAATCTTGAATAACTAATGGGCCCGTTATCTTGACTTATGTCTTTTGATGTACCAAAAGATGACATTTTAACTTAATGATGGTATGCATACCGATACATTGGAGGCATGACTCATGATTGCGTAGACTTGTTATTCATACATATGGAATCCATAGCTCTTTTTGTGGAGTTAATGATATTTTCTTATATGTGTTTTGCTATAATTGGAAGATTGGAGTGCTCAACCATTTGGATACATAAGTGTAACCAAATGGTATACTATCTATAGATAGTAAGGATTCCAATGGTATGATAATAAAACGTAAGATAAAAATAATTAGGAAGGTAAAATGAAATTTATTCTTAAGCCGATAATGAATATCCTATAGGGATGCGACACATCATGATATGTCATAGAGATTAGCTTCCTTGAAGCTTCATAATTTTTTATAGTTCGAGAGTGTAGCTCTAAGCTTTTTGTGAAGTAGCATCAGAGTTGATAATTATAAAACATGTACATGGAAAATTATATTTTATAATTAAAGGAGCTTGAACTATATAGGTCCATCGAGTCTTCTTTGTTAGCTCATAATAAATTTTATAATGATACAGTGTGCTTTTCCTATATATTGATGACTTATGTTAAATTATTAGATTGTCTAGAATTCGATAGAATCAGATTTAACAATTCATCTCAATTTATTAGGTGAATTAATTTCGTAAATTAATTAAAGATAAATATGTTGAATTATTTGGATAATATATTATTTCTATGAGATTATCCAATACGATTGTTTTGATTAGATAACTTTTCTATTGGATTATTTGAATTAAAACTAAGGCTCTATCTAAGAATTTCAGGTGGAAAATAAGATATTCTCAAGGATCAAATAATTGTAAGTTTGGCAGGCCGATGCCTTAGTTCGGCCTGCCGATGGAGTTTGTTTGGCCTGCCGATCTTGTCATAATCAGTATACATGTTTCAAACATAATTTTTATTTGAAGTTGGTCCAGATTCAAAATTTGAGGCCTTATCTGATAGGGAGTAACCCTAGATTTGACCACTACAAATAAAGGGTAAGTTTTCTCAGTTATAGAGATCACTTGAGAAGCATAGAGTGAGTATTCTTGTTTGAGAAACTCTGAAACTTCTTGGGAGCTGCTGTTTAACATCATGAACTTTGGCTCAAGGTCTTCTCAAGTGATTGGAAGGAGAGTCACCAGAGGAAGTGATGTACGATGTGTGACCACCCACACTACGATCGTGGGTATAGAATAACAAAGAAGATCAATTGGTTGAGGCTCTTTTAGAACATTCTTCTCTTCACTGATTGCTGGTGCTCTTCGGCATACAAAATGTTAGTAAGATCTATCATTAATTAATGTATGTAGCATGCCAAACTTGTGTTTTGAAAAATACTCTGATTTAAAAAATTTTTAAAATTTCGCTGCATACTCGTTTTCTAACAGATACTAAATGGCAACTAGATTTAGATTTGTACAGTGTATTACGATGAGACATACGCTCCTTAGAGGAGATCTCCATCGTAACACGTGTTCATACCAATGTGGTTGGTGGTCAAAATAATGAAGTGGAAAAATAAATGCTTGCTACTTCACTGTATGAGTCCTTATGGATCATTATTTCTAATATTGATCCCACTACTTTACTTATACCCTACGTGACCTTTAGACTGTATCAAGAAGTCGACGTGTGATGTATGCTATTTTGATGTATTTCCTATGGTCATGATTGATGCAACCTAAAGGGGCATTGTTGGGAAATCAATCAAATTAAATCTAAATGATGCGAGTGCAAAGGGAAGATCGTTTAGTACATGTCTAGGTTTTATGTTCGCTGTTGACAAAATATGTTCATCTTGGGGATGCAAAATAATTGTGAAATATATACTAAAGGTGTGTTTATGCATGGATCCTATATATATATATATGTATATTGACTTCAGAGATTGTAGATGCTAACTCTGGTATGGCTAAATAGATCTGGGGTGCAACGAGACCCTCTATGGGATGTTCTATGCTGGTTTTTGTGAGATTTTGCATAGTCTTCCTAAGCCTTTGTTTCCAGGTGGTTCAACAGTTGCACGGCCCATTTACCCAGTATGAACAGAACGATGTGAAAGATGATGAGAGGGATGCATGTTTTTGCGGCCACTATATGTGAGTGGGAGATGTTGAATGTGGCCTACTTTAAAGGATGCCCATAATGGGTAAATTTTAGAATTACTTATTTAATTAAAAAATATATATATAATTAATATCCTAGGAGTTATCATATACGTAATTGTATAGGATATTTTGACTGGGTCATAACTATCTACACTTAATTATTAGATATTCCTAATTAGTGGGATACTGATAAGTCCTAGTGGGCCCTCAAAAGATAGGATATAAGGAACCCACTTGATGCCCTATATACCTCAAAGGGAGTCCATAAAAGCATGTGCAAAATTTTTTTCTTAAGGGTTTTGGGCTGGATGCTTCCATCATTTTAAGATCTTTTCTAAACTATGTATTTAATTTTCTTATATTTTAATTATTTTGGGTTACAATTGTGTGGGATAAGTTTGTTATTGAGTGCCAACTTAGTCGGAATGTTTTTTTTTTTCCATAAAATTATATATAAATAAATAAATAGAACAAGTAGGAAAGATAACATGTTAATAAAAAAGCCAATCTTTAAGCTGCAGCAGTACATAGTTTATAAAAGCACATGTTAAGCAAAATTGTACCAACAGAAAAACTGTTCCGGTGCGTACCAAATAAGAGAACTTGAAATGTATTTTAAAAGAAGTTCATAGTAATATTTGGAAGCATATATACCATGGTTATAATGTAGGTTTTGACTAATGATTAGCTACTCATCGGAGATCACTTGTATTAGATGCCACTAACTAATTAAGTATAAATGCTATTACCAGTTCATTATGTATGGGTTATTGTAATTAGATAGATAATAAGACTAACATGGGGCAATACTTAATTTATTTCAGCCTTTCAGGTTGACAATTGGACAGGTAGATCTCCAGTTCCCCAAATTTTCAGGAAATTTCTGCTACATGTGGGAACCGTGAATAAATTTTTCTTACGAATCTTCCATCTTTCTGATGTCTGGGCATAAGTTAATTTGTCCACGTTCGTGCAAAAATACATATTATGTCGTCGTAAGTCTTACAATACCACTACGTTATAGAGCATCCACTGGGGAACACCGAGTCCCTACAGAGAAAATGCGTCCAAAAGACCAACTATTAGTATAACTCATCATCCACTTTCTTCCCTTTGCAAATTGCCATAGCAACATATTTTTGTCTCTCAAGTCTCACCTGTCCTCGGTTTAAATTATCCGAGCAGGCTTGTCTATGATTTCATGTCAATATTGCACATCGTTTTCCGTGTGAAAAAATAAGTGGCTGTGAGAAGATGAGCAATCTTTAACAAGCCTGATGGAAAATATAAACCTAGTTTTCATTTCATAGTGATCTTTTCAGCTCGTTCAGTCATGGTAGGATATGACCAATATCAATTAGTAGTTCTCTCGATTTTTCTGGCCACTAATCTAAAAGCCATTCTCAATGTCTTCATTCTCAGGGATTTCAGTTAAGGGTCCTATTTTTATTAAAGATTAAATTTTATTTCTTTTTATATATAATTTAGATTAAAAGTTGTATAAATATAATGTGATCATGACTCATTCCCCTTTTCAATGTGATGTTACAAAATGAAAGGGAAAAGCCCATTTGGACTCTTTTGGATGTGTGGTCAATGAGTGGCTATTTGACAAAGGAAGTGGCAATATGCATACGCTGAGGGACGATGCGTGGGTCCCTTAATCTCAAGGAGGATAATGAACATTGGGACCCGGCCAGATATGGAAAGATAAGGATGCATTTTGGATTTAACGCATGCCTACCGAGTAGTGACCCTCAGTCACGGCCCTGCTTTGCTTTTTTAGCTTAGCTGTGAGGGGATAGCCAACTCTTACCTTACAAGGTCCCATTGGCAATACATGACAACACCTTGAATTACATGAACTATTAAAGGGTGTTAGAAGTGTGATTAAAATAAAAACTTTTGAATTCCAAACTATAGCATGTGAGAGTTTTTACACTGCAGTTTATTTTTTTCACTGTAGCATCTGAGAGCTCTACACTATAATAACCAAAAGTTTTAGTTAGAATCAATTTTACCAAACATTATATTAATTAGCATTAAGCTACTGTTCTAAGAGACCAATCAACTTAACCTACTTCTTAAGGGAAATTATAAAATAAGATGCTAAATAATATTGTGTTTCTAACTTAGGGCATTTTTGGTATATTGTTGTAACGCCCTATGTGGAGGTTAGCAGTATTGAATAAATAAAAATAATCTTAGATTTAATAATATTTAAATCTATTAACAATGCCCATGGGTCTTTAAACAAAACTAAAGATAAAATAAACATTTATATACAAACCATAGTTTTTAGTGTAGCACCAAATATTTAAAATACAGTCATCATCACCATAGCACAATTCTCAAATAACTTAACACAGCCATTACAAAGGAAATACAAATCTTATATAATCTAGACGAGTTACAATTTAACAAAGATCTTCCAACACAAAATCAACAGTGTTGTTGCTTATTTCTCGTCAGATAAGTTGCACTGAGTTCCACCTGAGAGATATTAATATGATAGGGATGAGCATCAACATGCCCAGTAGAGAAATTCATTACTCACATTAAGGTTTATTCATTACCACATTAAAACTGCATGGTTAGTTAATTTACATCATATACCAGATTATGAGGTTTATTATGATCATATATCGTGGATACCATAGTTCACCATTACCAAGTTTCACACTTATACATATATACAAATGTTACAATTCATCATTATTCCTAGGTATTCACATTACATAAAGTAACACTCCACTTATCGAAACCCAAATGGGCACGCTTGGCCACCCTCCAAACATTCCGAGGGTATTCCGGTGAAGGGACATCAAGCCCCGAGTCCTCACCAAGTCGATTTTTGTACAGTGTGTTCTGGGACTTTCGACCCAAGGAAGCGTCATCACCTTCCCCCTATTTTACCTTTTAGGGTAATCGTGCCCAAGGATGTAACCGTCGCCCTCTTTACGTCTCACCATTTCTCAATGTTCCATCATTATTTATAGAATCAATTTTTCTAACCATGCTTTCCAACTTATAACAATATATGTTAATTCATTATGTTCCTCGTTAATCAATACAGGGTGAGTTCATGTCATAGTTTCATATGTAATCCTCATATAATAGTAGTTCAACATAGGTATATATATCTTGTTGCAAAACAATTAATTTAAATTTCATAAAAACCTCACAAAAGATGAGTAATAGAATCCGTACCTTCCAAGCTTCTCAACAAATTTTTAACCTCTGAATTTAATTAATGTAAGCTCCACACACCCTTGATCCTAAGGTGTGCATAAGGACAATTAAAACTAAAGCACAACATGTAACCACATCCATAAATGAATTAAGTGTAAATCTATATATTTCAGTCTATAATAAGATTTATAAATCACTTAGGATGGTTTACTTAATGTAGGCGGATGGTATATTGCCACTAGTAGGTTTCCTAGTTTACAATCCGAGAGTTGAAAAATTCGTAGAAAATAAAATATAACTCCGATTTAGGGTCATGATAGCTCGTTGGAAAGCTTAAGATGTCTACTTTTAAAATATGTAAACCAATTTACAAAATTTATTTTTAATCTAATCCCAGAATTTCAAGAAAGAGCTACTGCTCATAAAGATAATACAAGCTTTATGGAGTATTAAGTTTTTCTTTAACTCAAAGCATATTATCCTTGTTCAAAGTCTCAAAATCATTCTAAAATATACAGCATGCATTGTAGAATTATAATAAACATATTCTCATGAGTTTTATACCAAAATCATTATCAAACCATGTCTCTAGCCTCTCTTGCAAATAATGATGAAAACATGCTAAAATATGCATATTAACATGATTAGAAGTTTGCATGAACTTTGAACACAAAAATTATACATTAAAGATAGACAAAAACACATACTAAAAACTAAGTTTGAATTAAAGAAAACCTACTTCAAAACTCCTTTGAAAAACACCAAAGTTTGGGTTAAGAATCAAGCTTGAATTGACTCCAAAACGGCTTTAAACATGGCTGAAAATTATAGTTATCGTGGTTGCAAAGAGAGCTTTATGCTTTGTGTCTTTAGTTAAAAATTTGAAGTGAGAAAGGAGAGAATGAGAAACTAGAGAAAAGAGTGGTGATGGTTGAATAAATAGGTATCAAGATAATTGAGGAGCGGGAGAGAATTAAATGAGCATTAAAAGAAAATATTATCATGTCTCCCATGGAGACTTTTAGCAAATAATGTCAATATAATTGAGGGGGTAAATGGGGCAAGTTGTAGAAAAAGATGAAGGAAGCATTAAAAAGACGGTTGAGAAAACATATCGATGTCTCCTGGTAATTGAGGTGAATTAATTCTATGTCTCCAAATAGTTGAGGCTACTTAATTAAGCATTAATACAGCGGGACAAGGTTGGTAGAAATGAGTGATAGGTAGATT
>CAMOHE010055325.1:52221-73934 GCA_946598075.1 Artocarpus hirsutus
AAAGCACAACATGGAACCATATCCATAAATGAATTAAGTGTAAATCTATATATTTCAGTCTCTAATAAGATTTATAAATCACTTAGGATGGTTTACTTAAGGTAGACAGGTGGTATACTGCCACTAGTAGGTTTACTAGTTTCCAATCCGAGAATTGCAAAATTCATAGAAAATAAAATATAACTCCGATTTAGGCTCATGATAGCTCGTTGGAAAGCTAAAGATGTCTACTTTTAAAATATGTAAACCAATTTACAAAATTCATTTTTATCTAATCCCAGAATTTCAAGAAAGAGCTACTGCTCATAAAGATATTATAAGGTTTATGGAGTATTAAGTTTTTCTTTAACTCAAAGCATATTATCCTTGTTCAAAGTCTCAAAATCATTCTAAAATATACAGCATGCATTATAGAATCATAATAAACATATTCTCATGAGTTTTTATACCAAAATCATCATCAAATCATATCTTTAGTCTTTCTTGCACATAATGATGAAAACATGCTTAAGTTTATTCTCCAAGTTCAAAACTTTAAAGCATTAACCATAGAGCTATGGAAACTAGTTATAAACATTCCTAACATGTTTCTAACATTGTTGTCAAACCAAAATGAAGGTTGGTTGTGGGTTTTAACTCAAGACTCAAGTTTTTACTCATAAATGCTCAAATATGTATGTTAACATAACTAAAAATTTGCATGAACTTGGAATACGAAAATCATGCGTTAAACATGAAGAAAACACATATTAAAACCAAGTTTGAATTAAAGAAAACCTACCTTAAACTCCTTTGAAAAACACCAAAGTTCGGGTTAAAAATCAAGCTTGAATTGACTCCAAAACGGCTTCAAACATGACTGGAAATTATAGTTGTCATGGTTGCAAAGAGAGCTTTATGCTTTGTGTCTTTAGTTGAAAATTTGAAGTGAGAAAGGAGAGAATGAGAAACTAGAGAAAAGAGTGGTGATGGTTGAATAAATAGGCATCAAGATAATTGAGGAACGGTAGAGAATTAAATGAGCATTAAAAGAAAATATTATCATGTCTCTCATGGAGACTTTTAGCAAATAATGTCAACATAATTGAGGGGATAAATGGGACAAGTTGTAGAAGAAGATGAAGGAAGCATTAAAAAGGTGGTTGAAAAAACATATCGATGTCTCATAGTAGTTGAAGTGAATTAATTCTATGTCTCCAAGTAGTTGATGCTACTTAATTAAGCATTAATGTAGCGGGACAAGGTTGGGAGAAATGAGTGATAGGTAGACTTTAAATATTTACTACGGAGACTCAGTAAAAATGCTAAAGTGACATTTTATTCATATGATTTTTACAAAATCATACCCGTTAAAATAACGGGTGTTTCAATTTATTTCTTTTTTCATTAGAAACACAGTGAAAAAAAAACATCTTAATTGGGTATGAAATGAAGAAGTTGTGATTTTTTTTCCTCAAATATAGAAGAGAGGATTTAATTTTTATTGTAGCAAATATATTCGAGTATCAAAAGTTTAAAAGGGGATGAGAACTCTAAAAACTTAAATTCTTGATACTCAAATGATTTGGATTTTAGGAGAAACAAACGCGTATCTAAAGGATTCTTGATAGTCGAATCCAAATGTTCATTGAGTTCAAAGAATACATGAAACAAACTTACTCTTAAATACTCTTTGTATTCAGTGAACTCAAATTTGGATTCAAGTATCAAGAATCCTTTAGATACACGTTTGTTTCCTCCAAAATGTAAATCCTTTGAGTATTAAGAATCCAAGTTTTTAGAGTTTTGATTGCCCCTAAACTTTTAATACTCGGATGTCTTTGCTACAGTAAAAAGTGAAATTCTCTCTCCTATATTTGAGGAAAAAAAAATCATAACTTCTTTATTTTATATCCAATTGAGATGATCCTTTTTTTCATTATATTCTTAGTAAAAAGAGGAATTAATAAATTAAGATCCATATTGCATATTTTTTAGGGTCATTGGCATTAAGATTTTATTAGATTTGTTAATAAATTAAAAATTATTTTCACTATCTTTCCAAACACAAATTCCAATTTCATTCCTTACTTAGATTAAAAGTTACATGCATATCCAAATGCCAATTCGGATAACAATTCAAATCACTAACTCAAATCATAATTTAAATCACAATAACTCAAATCGAATCACTAATTCAAATTCATTTACCAAATGGACCAAAGTTTAAGGGGAGTCAGAACTCTGAAAACTTGGATTTTTGATACTCAAAGGATTCGGATTTGGATGAAACAAACACGTATCCAAAACATTCTTAATACTCGAATCCAAATTTTAGTTCAAAGAATTCAAATAGTTCTCTAAACAAACATGCCCCTTATATTCTCGGCATCCTACTATACGAAAGTGCTTTACTCTAGCGTGGAGGCCGATCTCGAGCCTTCAAAGTTCTCAGGCTTCAACCTCGAAGGGTATTATACTTATCTAACTTGTCCTTTGAGTCGAGTACTAATTTCTCACTAATTGAGAGTGACACATGTCGAACAATTATTAGCCCTATGGAAAATCCCCGAATAGTTAGACTCCAATGAAATACCAAAAATTTGACTATATAAATCCATACATCCATACAGTATACTAAAAGGATCAAAATTCTATACAGTTGTCTGTACAATGATTAGAAAATCCTAAAGCTGAAACAAATAAACATGTGTCGTGTTAGGTGACCAACACGACACGTGGCATGAAATGTAATAAAATCTAAGGGAAATGTGATAACACTTGGATTTCGAGGAAAAAGACAAAAACGAAGAATAAGGAACATTCTTTCTGAGCCTTTTCTTTAGAAGGGAAATCAAGACAAATTCTAGACCCAAAAAGAGAACATGACGCATCAAAGATCTAATGATTATGGAAACAATCATCAGATCTTTGACAACTCTACTATAAATAGATCATCAAGTAGCTCATTCTTTCAGACTACTCTTAGTACTTTTATTTTCAACCTTATTCTAAATATCTCTATTATTGTTTGGCTAAGCTTCATAATGTCTCTGCAGATCATTGGCTATTATTCAGAGCCGTCGGACCTTTAGATATTCTATCGGAGATCAACAGAGCAAATCTGAGCAGATTGATGTTTGAAAATTTGCTCCAACACTAACCAGTCACATTATACCATATTCTTTAATGGACTTAAACATTGAGGCATAAAAAACAAGTTAAAAAACATTTCAACTCTTTAAAAACATGGCATAGTGTTGTTAGACACTATTTTACACACCGAAATTAGAGTGATATGAGTCCATATACTATCATCACTACTATTATGCTATTTAAAAATTATATTTATATTTTTATTTTTGAAATATCATTCCAATACTCAAAGCCTTTGTTTTGAAGCATGGTTGGAACTAGTAGGTTACAATAAAAAAATGAATTAGAACCAAAACTATGGTTGGAATTTATGTTTGATAAGTTTGTCAAAATATTAGTTTAATCCAAAAGTAGTTCTAACTATTGTTTCAATTAGAACTAAAAGTATTTCTAACTACTAAGACTCGATTCTAACAACTATTGAGCCAAACGATAGTTTCACTTAATTAAAACTATCAGTTGGAACCAGGCTTCTAGGCATGCCAAGAGTTTATTTTTCAAGTGTCGAAATGCCCTATTTACTATTTTAATAATAAATTTTCTCTTTTACCACGAATAAAATCTAAACTAATTACATTAAATAATCAAATAATTAAAAAAAATGAAGAAACCCAGTTCTTCTTAATTTGTTTTGTTCCCGATTAAAAAAAAGTTGTACCTACAACTCGACCCACAATTATCCCACCATTATTCTAGCTCCACAATTATCGTCACCCACAAATTCACTTCTAAAAGTCATTGCTTCTCAACTCCTTCAACCCCCTCAAACTCATATAAATGGAGGGGAAAGTTTGGAAAAAAATATCTTAAGACGAATTACTGTCGATGAAGAAAAGGAGTGAGTTATAATTAGGTGCAGAGCAAGGCAGGAGTGAGAGTCGAGATGCAGCTCGGCATGGCAGGCTCGATGGGGGAATGCTTATATTTACTAGTCCTTTACAATATATTTCACCTTCTGTCTTCACTTTTTCCTTAATATCTTCGATATGGGGTTTCAATCCTCCAACTAAAAAAATCTAGGGATTTGAAGTTTTATTTCTCTCAAGTAGAAAGTTTAAAGTTTTATTTAATGGCTGAATTCTTAGAATTTTTAGACAAAATATGTTTGTAGCAATGTTCATAACCTTTTTTTTTCTTTGTTGTTTTATCTTATATGACTAGTTTGGACCTAGTTAACTAAGATCTTCTCCAATGTAAGTATCAATATTAATGTTATACTTAGTACAAAAAGTACATTTGAAAGGTTGTTCTATCTTATATTACATATAATGCAATGCCATATATATTTCAAATGCTATATCTACTTTATAAGTACATTGGTATTTCAAATGTTTTACCTATTTATATTGAATTTTAAGTCTGATACTTGTAAAAGTATATTTTTTATTAGTTTTAAATTGAGAATATGTAGTCCAGAAATAAAAAGCTTAATCGCTTCAATAAATAACAACTAAATTCTAAAATTTGACATATCTATTATATTTCGTGGTAAATTTAACATCAATTAATATAGCTTATTTGGGCAAATTTTACACAAAAATTAACACTACATTAAATAGTGGTTTTTCTACTCAAATATAAAAAATTTTGCACTGTATTCAATATGTTCTAACATCGAAAAAGCCATTTTATTTGTGTTCTTTGCATTGCGTTTATTAATCAGATCTTGATATAAAACTCTATATTAAGAAATTAATTCAACTGCAGTTTGAAAATAATGCCAAAACCTTTCGAGAATCACGTTTGGGTGAAACCGAAAAGGAAATTCTAGCACATGGTATTGGAGTGGAGACAAGGCAGTATTGTCCAAATAGTAAGGGGGGAAAAAGTAATTGACATTACCTAGTTGAAAAGAAGTTACAAGCAGAAAATATTAATGTGGTTAAATTCCTATTCTTATCAAACCGACCAACAAGTAATCAATGCTGTAGTACGATTTAGAATATGCTAAAATCAAGAATCTTTTATCGTTTTGGGATAACAAACAAAAATTTGTAGCACTCACTTTTTCTTCTTTTGTCGTTTAAGTCTGGGAGAACCCCTACAGAAAAGTACAATGAAATGGAATCTTTTTCATATTTTGTTATTGTGTTTTTGCCAATAAAAGATATGGTAAAACTTCTAATTTTCTTAACTCACAATTACATGCTTCATGACTGTTAGCCCAATCGACGTACAAAAATCACAATTAGATTTAGAATTTGTGCAATAAATGTATTTTTCAATTCTTTGCTCTTATTTAGTACAGATTTAATTTGTGCAGGATTAATGTGTCAGTTTCTAATATTAAAAGGAAGCTCATGCTTGGGCTTGCGACAAAATTTTATTATTAAATTCCCTTGTAATTTAAACATAATCATTTAATCAGTTTTTCCTTTTGCAACTTGTCTAATCAAACATGAATTGCAATAAATTTTTTTTTAATCAAATAAGTTATTGTAAGAGCCAAATTAGGGAGGTTTGTTTATCCATTTATCCATGAAATCTATTTGAATAGTATGTCTTATTCTCTAGGGGGAATATTAGAGTGGATTCTCCTTCGCCTAGCACTAGCTGCAGTAGAAAATTTAATTAATTTACTGTCTGTTTGTTTCATATGTTTGAATCATAATTCAAATTATTTTGCTACAGTATTCTCTTTTATAAAAATTTAAATTGTTGTTCAAACCTATACACTAAACAGGTTAGAAAATGAAGGCTTAGGTTTGACTTATTTTAATTGTAAATATAGAGAAGCTGTAATTGCGGAACATGGTAAAGTGTTGGTGCGGTTAATTATTTCCACCACAACAAGGTAAACTAGGAAAGTAAACGTTTGACTTAAGAAGCTAATTAAACAAATTCAGGGTAAATTTTTAGTTCATTTAAAATAAAAAATAAAGAAGTTGATAGTTCATTCAATTGAAATGAATATCAGGATAATGCTTTTATTTAAGTTGTATGCCATTCTAGTTTTTTTTTTTTTCCATTATTCTATTAAAAAAAGTTACAGTCAAAGGTCAAATCATTGTTTCGACTAAGGAACAAGGACTTTATTTTGCATTTTAATTGAGCTCAAGTTTTTTCAAAATTCTTGATCCGGGTAAGTGCTGTACCAAAATTCAAATACTAAAATTGAGTAACTTTCGTCGCCACACCAAGTTTGCAAAAAAGAAAAAGAAAAAGAAACTCAAAAACTTATCATGCTCCAATTAAATTAAGTTATATTTGAAATGAAGACATAATTCATTGTTTCGACTAAGGAACAAGAAGGACCTGAGATAAAATTAAGCTCAAGGTTTTTTCAAAAATCATGATCCGGGTAAGTGTTATACCAATTAGATTAACATAAATTATTGTTTCGACTAAAAAACAAGAAGGATTTCACTTTGCATTTTACCTCTGCAAAGAGAGACAAAATTGAGCTCATGTTTTTTTTTTTTTAAATTCTTGATCCGGGTAAGTGCTATACCAAAATACAAATACTAAAATTGTGTAAGTTTCGTCAATACACCAATTTTACAAAAAAAAAAAAGATAAAAATAAAATAAAAGAACTCAAGAACTTATTATACGCCAATTAAATTAAGTTAATATTTGAAATGAGGGCATAATTCAAATTTTTAAATTTGCATAGTGGCACAAAGCAAAACGAATAATTCCCTCTCATAAATGGTATAGGTATTGGGAGACATAGCACACATGGTCTTTAAATTTAGGGCCATAACGGCTTAACCATTAGGTAATTGAAGAAATTAATATAGAATTGTTGCCAAGGCCTAAAATTTTAACTATATTCTACACCGTGACATACACATGTCAATTGTACATGTAACATTACTAGTGGGAGTCAATTCTCTCGCACCTTCTAATTCGTAACCACACATGGAACACACCCTTAAAATAGTTTCAACGTTCTGTAATGGGTTTTCCAAAGGCACTGGTCTTCATTTCCTTGCCACCTCCAAAAAAGACTACAAAATTTTCTAGGAGCAAGAAAATCACTTATTAAAACTCTTTCTCTTGATTCTCCTCATATGCAATGAAACTACAAGTACTTCTCTTAGTGAGTCCGACGAATATAGCCTGTGTTGTTGTGATTTAAGTATTCCTCCGTATTAGTAAACAAAAACATGAATCATATTCTCTTTCCGTTCTATCTATGGTCTTAGTAAATTCTTTTTAAAACGCTCGGTAAGCATGAGATATCACTCTTGGTTCCTTTTTTTAACTTTAAAAAAATTAATTGCTTACCTATTTAATATTGTGAAAAATAATAATGCGAGTTAAAAGCATGTCAATGAATATCTGAAATACTATGTAACAGTTAGGACATTCACTGTTTGATCTTTATGATCACTTTGCTCGACAATTTGGCTCAATGGAAGTATTTTTTCCCCCATAACTACAGTATTTTGAATATGTACAAGCATGTTATATGTCAGATATTAGATTACAGTAAAAAATATATATGCCAGCTGTTAAGTCATCAATGACTAGAAAATTTGTACTATATATATTCATCTCAAAAAATGAAATGCAGTTTAGTTGGGAGAAGGAAGAAAAATAAGTTTCTGGGCAAGTTAAGTGTGCAAGAAATATTCTTCGCATAAAAAAAGTGTGAAAGATATACGTCCGTACCTGTGATTGATATATTGTTGTCTTTTTCCCGCTCTCTTCGCAAAGTGTTTTTTTTTTTTTTTTTTGCTTTTTGAAAATTCAAATAAAAGGACCTTTATCAAAAGAAAAGTCTCCAATAATTTATGCGTTGAAAAGAAATATATTCCAAAAGCATAAATACAAGTCCCAGGCTATTAAATAATTTGAAAATATATAAAATAGTCAATAAAAATTTCAAACTTTTACGCCCGAATTTTTGCTTTTTTTCTTTTTTCTTCCATGCCAACGGTGCAGGATAAACCATTTATCTTCATTTTTCTATGTTATGACTTGGCAAAAGTTTTTATTGAATGCATGAGTTACAATTTGGAGAATTACACTAGTATGATAAAAGAAATAAAAATTTTTGCCTGTAACTTTGAACTGTAAAATCACATCAGAGTTGTAAGCCCAGAAAAAAAATGTATGTATTACGGTTCTTGGTAGTTCATATCTGTATCTGCAGGCAAAAAGCATATTAGTAGAATATTTTTCTCATTAATGATTTTTTTTAAATTCCATAAACATCCCCTAAACTATGTATCTTAGTGTCACATGTCCACCTTATTTTTATTTCACCTTTACAATATGTATCAAAACACTCTCTGAATAGTAACGAAATTTCAGAAATATCCACTGAACTATTGATGGCACAAAATCAATAATTCAAGGACAAGTTGATTTTTAAAATTAATAATTCATGAACATTTATAAAATTATAGGTAGTGTCACGTGGTCAATATAACGGCACCAAAATTTAGTATGTCTTTGGAGACACCCAAATTAATATTCTACTTTTAATGTTTCATCATTAATTAAGTAAAGCAGTGAGTATGAGTCGTTCTTGCAGAGGATTGAATTTAACTAATAAGTTATTGGTTCTCATGTTAACAAACATGGGGTTTTTGGATAATTAACTAAAATTATTCAAAAATAACAAAAATAAAAATAAAAATAATAAAACTAATGGCACAACTTCGTAAACAATAATGATAAAACATGTTAAAGGTCCATTCACCACCACTTGACGACAATTACGCAATTGAACACCAAGCTATTCTCAATTTCCTATCAAAACTATCAACCTTAGACAACAATACGCTCTGCTATCCCAATCTTTTCTTAGTGTGTCGTTAAGCATAACAAGCTCTTCACTTAATTTCTTTCCCAACAACCTAGAATAAGCCCTCTAGATTCAATTCAATGGAAGCATTACATTAAAAAAGATAGATTGATCTAGATAATAAACACACAAGCTCAGATTGTTTAACTTTGGTTACGTTCCTCACCACAATCAACAAAAGCCTTTTACAATTATCAATCACAATTCACTACGAAGAAATAAAAAATCATGACAATTACAGATCAAGAATTCTTAATATAGCAAATAGATAATTATTTGATCTCACTTGATTGGCCACCCCTGAACAAAATAAAATAAAAGTCATAAAAAACAAAAAGTAATTATGAAATATCAATCACATAATTGAGTCTAGGGCTTTGAAATTACCCTTAACTTAAGAGAAATTTAGCCTAATATATTGATGAAACTAAACAAAAAATAAAAAATAAAAACATATTCAGAGTTCAAAAAAAAAAAGGAAAAAGAAAAACTTTTTGATGATCTAGAAGAAAGCTCCGTGCGGATGAAACTTCTTGAACTCCAAGAGAATTCTCCCTCTTTTCTCTCTCCTTTTTCCTCCAAAAATTGGCTAGAAAATAATGTGAAAAAATGATGTTTAATTATGCTTCTAATTAGATAGTTATGGACTTTGATTTCTAGGTTGAAAAGAGGCAACAATAGTCTAATTCAAGTCAAATTCGGGCTTAGATCAGTGAGAAGCACGGGGGCGTAGCTCTTGGCTCGCGGACGCATACGAAACATTAACTTTGTGTGAATAACAGATGTCGCGCGTTGGAGCGCAGCATTCCTCTCGCGGGTGTGCGGTTTTGCTTAGGCTAGCCTTCAGATCTTGACTTTCGCGCATGGGGGCACCGAAGTATGCTCGCGGCTGCGTGCCAAAAGGGGCTATTTTGAGCTAGCGTATATAGTTCAAAAGATGAAATGAATCATTTTCAAAATTCCATAAACATATTTTATTAGGGTACATACTTCATGCATATTTACAAAATTAATAAAAATAATTAAGCATCAAAATGTGTAGTTTTGTCATCATTAATCCATGCAAATTTACCACCAAGATTGTTAATCAAAAATTGGGGAAAAAGGAGAAACACTGGAGACTTATATGATTAAATATCATTATTTTATTTATGCTTTTACTTGGAAAAATGGTACATCACAATGGTTACGTAAGTCCTTTTTTTTCTTTTTTCTTTTTTCTTTTTTGGCTACATTTGAAATCGAAGCTGCATGCATGTGGTCAAAAGAATAATGTACCTTCCAATGACATGTTCGTGAAAATGATCTCGTTGAATACATGTAAGATGCCCAGAAGAGTTAAAAAGAAATTACATCACATCGTAGGCAAAATCCTGTAGTATGTGTGTCTTTCCACTGAAATCTGAACAACCCTCTGATCCTGAGATATCCTTAATCACAGGACCCCTTCTCAGAAAAATTTTTTTTTTCCCTCTTTTTGGTATTCATTTTAGGTGCGTTATAAGGTCTCTTGTATAATGATGCGCTATGGTCTAGTTTGATGATTGGCAAAATATATATATATATATATATATATACACACGCAATATATATAATGGATTTTAATAGTGTATAGCTAGAAGAAATTTCCTGTTTTGTCATTGTTTGGTCATGAAATTGAACAACTTCAGCTTGTGATTTTTGGAAGTTTTTTTTAGTATAACTATTATTTTTAGGGTATAATCATCACTTAATTAGATTTTTTTTTCTGATTGAGTGAAGTTTTTTTCTTTTTTCATGTACGTGCTATATTATCTCACTATACACACTGTCCTCCATCACTTGTAAATATGACATTTTATCGTTGCATGCATGTATTTATTATCCCTGCGCGACAAATTATCCCCTTCATTTCAGTGAAGACATAAGTATTGGCAGTACCATTATGCGGAAAACAGGACTTTTGGAATTCTATAGTACAATCATGGAAACAAGGAATTTATAATGTTATCATATATATAAATATAAATATATATATATAGAGAGAGAGAGAGAGAGAGATCAAAAGGGAGGCCAGAAGAGATGGCCAACTAAATATAAAGAACATAGTAAGTTTCACTTTAACTAATCCTCAAGCAATAGACAACAATGATCCAAGAAAAAATTTTGCAGCTTTAGTGAATGTTTGGTGTTTGGTTCAAATTAAAGGGGGTACCTAACATTATGACGCTTTAAGCCATAGATGGAAAACATGTAAAGTAAAGATTCCCTAAAATTTAGACCTTAAAAAGGGCATAGACAAGGCCACATGGATCTTAGGTGAGGGTGGGCACAGAAAACTAGAATTGACTTTTTTTGCTTTTTTTTTTCTCAATGCAAATTCAATTTGGACGGCAGTCACATTACACGCACATAATAGTGCCTCGTCCTCTCTCAATCTCACAATTAGGTAGGCTAGCTAATAGAGTTACTTTAACCCTTATTAGAGAGCTCTTTAATTTGCCTTTCTTTGAGTTAACCTAAAAAAAAAAAGCGATTGAATGATTAAAGGTGACCACGCTATTATATCTATTACCCCACAAATATCTAATTTTTTAAACTTAGGATTAAAAAGTTCAAACTATTCACTTTGTGATAAAGTTAAATACAAAATTACCACTACATTATGTCTGTAACTACAGATTTAATCAGATTCTGTTATTTATTTTTTAAGTAAAAAAATATAAAAAGTAAACTACACCTTTTACATTGTCAAATTATATCCAAATATATCATATTAAAAACAAAAATACATTAAAAAATTTTTTGTAAAAAAATCCCATAGATAAAACTATATCCTGCAAATGGCAAGGTCAAAAACTTTTTCCAGTCGTTGTACTATAAAATAAATTAAAATATTATTTTATTGATTGGAAACATAATTGTATAAGATTTAAGTTGGGGCATATTTATTATTTTTTTGCAAATGAAAGTACAACAATATATTTCAAACATTTAATGGGGTTAATTACATAATTATATCTCTTAGTTTTAATTATTTTTCAATTTATCTATCTGTTTTAAGAAATTACAAAGATATCCTTTGAATTTAGAAAACTTGTTTTAATTTTATACCTTGCAGGCTTTTCGGACCAAAAAGTTATAGAGATAAAATAAACATAACCTTAAATAGATTGAATTTATTTCTAAAATATATTTTTCTTCTTGAGAAAAATTTTAAAAATATTTTGACATTCAAAAAGTTTTAATATTTGAGATCTTCTTTTTTTTAAAAAAAATTGATGTTTTGTTTTAATAGTTTTTATGTTTATAATTCTATAAAATATTTTTCATAACTATTTATAGAGGTAATTGTGTCATTTGTCTAATTTTTTTATTAGTAAGGATGAAATTAAAACAAGTTTTTTAAATTTAAATGATACCTTTATAGTTTCTAAAAATAGAAGAACAAATTGATAAATAGTTGAAATTAAGTTATATTATTATTTAACTAACCCTTCTTTAATGTGGGTGCGCAATTATAATTTTCTTACAAAATAAGGACGTCACTATAATTTTTAAAAAAATTAAGTCAAAGCCAAAATTTCAAAGTGAGGGGACGTGTTAATCCTACCGGTGAGTATTTTTCATTCTCCATTATAATTTTCTTCTGATTAGTATGACTTTGGTTATTAGAATGTTTATTAAAGGTCACTCAAGCAGAGTAGTGTCACTTAAAAAGTGTATTCACGGTAGAAGTGAATAATTTCAAACAAGACTAGCTATCCTTTGTAGTCCTATAATAATAATTATCGAATCTTTTTGTGCATTAGGAAGTAAAAAGATAATGAATGGGTGAATAAGAAAGAGAAAAGAATCTGGCTGAGTTCTATTGGATGAACTTTTAAGCTGATGGATTGCTTGAAACATATATGAGGTTAAAACTATGAGACACAAAGTCAATTAAAATAGTAAAAGCTACATGAGAATTGGTGATTCTTGGAATATTGCTAACAAAACCACATTAGTACCGACATATGATCGATGATAATGATATTTAGGTCAAAAACTATACTATTTTGGCGGAGGATCCAAGGCAAAGAATTAAAAACAAACATATACACACACACACATATATATATATATAGAGAGAGAGAGAGAGAGAGAGAGAGAGAGAGGCTTGCAATACTTAGGAAACCATGGTAATAACAAATGAAAAGACGTATGACAACTTTGGGATTGGTTGTATTTTGTTCCTTCTTTAAGATGCTATGAACAGTAGAAAGATAGTAATCTCAAGACTTTCTAAAAGAAATAGAAAAGAAAGAGGAAAAAGAGAGAGTAGAAAATATAAAAAGAAAGTGAAAAAGCGAAAGAAAGGAATCTCAAGGCTAGTGATATATAGATTAGAAGGTAAGAGAGAGGGTTGAAATAAAAAAAAAAAAAAAGAAAAAAAAAAGTAAGAGAAAGAGAAATTAGTTGTGTGGCCATGAGAGGTTTCAAAAGAAGGGATTTCTTTTCTGTCCAAGACATGTTTTCAGGGATAGTGCTTTAATGGTCCTTTCATGATTTCGCAAAAGCCTTGCTTTCCCCTTTCCAAAGTCAGGCCTAGCGCCATGGGGTCAGTCTCTCTCTCTCTCTCATTATTTTTAAAAGTGAGGCTCTTTTGCGGCTAACGTTGGCCCCCTTCTTCTTTACACATTTTTTTGGCTACATCATGATGATCATGCGTGACCAGATAATATATACCCCATATATATATATATATATATATATATATATGTTCCTCAACATATATAAATATGCTCGCTCTCTCTCTAATTGAAAGCTTGCTCTTCATGATTCGTAACATGATAAAAATTTTGCTTTGTTGCCTCTAAGATTTTGCCACGTGTTGTGCACTGAAGGGTTTTGGCCTTTTTCGTAATGGCTAAATGGCGATGAGACTTTTTTAGACAGAAAATAGTGGGATTCGTCTATGGTGATATGATGGATAAGATATTAAATTCCAAGTCCTAATGATATATGAGTAGGTTTTGACTCCACAAAACTACATTATTCTACACATAATAAATAATGTCGACGTTTAATAGCAACATTAATATGTCTTGGCTGATCTTATAAACTTTCCAATAATACATTAGGACGATATTATTGATTCTCGGTCGAAAGGCCTAGCTAGATCATATATAGCCATTGGTCAAAGCGCAAAATATAGCAATAATATCTAGCTTTATTGGACCTGAAAGAATGCTGATTTTAGTGAAAAATGTGATTACCTTGGTGCCTATTTCAATTTGCTTTGAATTCAAAGCTCTAATTCTTATTATTTTTTGCGAGAAAAAGTACAAAAAATATATACGCACAAGATTTATAATGGTTCGTCTTAAAAGACGAAGACTGCATCTGTTCGTTGATGAGAGTAAGTATCATTATAACTTGGAAATAAAATGCAAGGTACAATCTATTTTTTAAATATTTCATTATTAGGATAAACTACAACATGTGTACAATTCTTAAAATGCCCTCAAAATATAGGCCGAGCCGGGACCAACGGAAAAAATACATATATTGTTGTAGGATTATCCTCCAAATAACTCAACTAAATGCTCCCGCTCTAATAGTTTGACAAGTTGATTCTGTCTGTAAAGCTCAATAAGCTTATAATGTTCGTAACATAATTCCCAAACAATTATTAATGTTGTTAATCACTTAGAGGAAAATGGAGAAATTCACTAATTAGAAACAAAAGAAAATTAAAAAGAAAAGAAATCAACGTGTTTCACCACTATATATCTTCAATTTTTGGTGGCCTGTCCAATCAACGGTTTTGAGGATATAACTTTTGCAAGAATGCTCGCCTGTTAAATTCAAACTTATCTTATAAAAAAATAAAATCACTTAGGACGTAACTACCTTCTCTATAAAGGGACCAGGCTTATTAATTTACCATGCACATTGGGCATCCACAAAAAACCTAAGGCACCGTAGGCTCATATATGGCAATAGGGCCACAGACTTTTTATAACAAAGTGGTCCTCTCTAAAATCGATCTCTACATTAGGAAAGTTAACACACTGTACAATTATCTTTATTAGCTATTTTGACCTATGTGATTTTTGATGGTTCAATTAACTTTCTTGATTCTTTATTGTAACATGTATTTACATGTAGCCTCATTTATGATGCTCTTAATCAGTTAATTCTCTCTTTCTCTTCTCAGTCCGTTTATGTGGACAAAACGTCAAATTAAATTAAATTTCTATATTGATTTCTTCCTCTTTTTATAAGGTGTTTGAAAAATATAAATGAGGCTACATGTAAATATAGTTAGAACTGAAACTTTTAAACTGAAAACTGTAGCATGTGAGAGCTTTACACCACAGCTTAATTTTTTATCACTATAGCATGTTCGAGCTTTAATGCTTTAGTAATCAAAAGTTTTGGTTAGAACTGATTTTAACAAACACCTTTTTATTTTCTTATTTAATTTTTATATGTAAAGGAACAACATGAAAAAAAAAAAGAACATTAACAATATAAAAAAGAGCTCATATATATGTTTAGCTTGATCAGAATATGAATACATTACATATGTTGACAAAAGAAGGAAACTTTAGAGGAACAAGATTAATTGTGCAAAGGACTATTTAGAACCATGTGCCCCTTGTGCAAAAGGACTAAGTAAGTCGTTGGACATTATGTAAATGGTACATTTGGTCCATTTTGGAGCTAAGTACTGTGGTGGGGATATCCCTTAAGTCCCATCTATTTACTCCCATCACCTACCAAGCTAATTGCGTTGAGTTTCGAATACTCTCTAACAGTAAATTTACCACCAAGTATTTTTGGATGACGAAATTCACTTGTTAAATTTACTATCTTGTCAAGGGCATTTATGGGTTTTTGTCGTGCAGCTGGAGCCACGTGGCAGCACTAGGAAACTCCTAATTGAATCACTAAGTTACCATATGTATATATCGCTTATAAATTTGTATAGTACTTTGCTAATTTTAGTTCATATGTTCTTGTTTGTCAGGAAATGCATGTTGCAGAATTTCACATAGTCGGGGAAGCTTCTTCTATGGCTTCGACTTCCAACAGTTTCGGGCCTTTGTGCACGCGATTTAGCTGGCCATATTAATAAAAGCTCCAAAAGGAAAAAGGTATAAAAAGAAAATTAAAAATGAGAATCCTGAAGCGTGAAATGAAAAGAAAAAAAGGTACCAAAAAATGAGAATCTTGTAGCGTGAAATTAAAAGAAAAAAAAGTAACACTTAGGTCTCATTGTGAACCCTCAATTTTTATCAAAATATGACGTTGTTATACATGTTTCAATATATTACAAAACTTATGATTATTTTCACCTATGGCTCTAAAATAACCTTCATTTGTCCCACCTAAACCACTTACTTTTAAAGGTCTAGCTATTCTAATATTTATGAAAATATATATATACAACTTCCACCTGTCTCTTTTCAAATTAAATTTAGCATCTTCTTTTAAGAGAAAAAATGCATAAGAAAAAAACACATTCTAAAAAATAGATCATTTATTGGATAGTACAATGATTTTTATTTGAGATCTAGTTTTTCTTTTTAAAATTAATTTGAAATCTAAATGATTTTATTTACCATTGTTTGCAACGTGAACTGGTATGTTTGTTTGAGGAGTTGATGAGTTTCAACCTAGTTTTGGAGCTAGGTAAGTGTTTTGCCTCTTGAACATTGATTGAACTCAAAAAGTGAGGGTAGATTTAGATTTAACGCTCTCTAATTTCAAAATGTTTGAACTAAAGTTTTGAACCCTTTTCTTACAAAAGTCTTTATATCCAAACTATTATCTTTTCAAATATAAAATCAATTAACATCCAAATATCGGTTCGGATTATAGTTTCAAACTACACTTTTCAAACTCTCATCTCAAATAAAAAAGATTCAAATTACCATATTTCAAACTTATGAACCAAACAGACCACAACATGTAAAAACTTTACACTACACATACTTTTGTTTTATATTGTAGCATGTGAGAGTTTTATATTGTTTGAGTTGAAACTTGTTAGTTTTAATCAATTTTGCCAAATATCCTATTTATCTTTCTTAAAATCTCAGACTTTTCGTATCTGTATTAGATTACATCTAAAAACACATATCTTATTAACAGAATGGACAAAACTGTCTATTTCATAAATGATAGAGTAATTATCCATGTTTGATAGGTTTTAACCATAATTTAAAGCTCTATTTGTTTTAATGTGAGACAAGTGCACCACTGACAAAAATAATGCTAATTCTTATATAGTCTAACAATTCAAAATTGTGTTGTTCTTTTAATTTTATATTGTTATAAAATTTTAGGATTAACCCTATAAATGATTGCTGAGGTTTACCCTGAGTATTATTCCTGTAAAGATAAAGACTATCTTAATAGGAAATTTTGTCCAAAGATGAAGCACACAAAACGAGGCGTGCATGGGAAATCTCCCTCCTCTCCAAAGCTGAGCTTGGGTTTGTAAGCTTCGGAGGTGTGGTCATGACTGATCATGCGTGCCCCATCAGTGCCAGTGCCGTATGATTATTATAAATATATATATATATATGTCAATTCAAGGCTCGCCTGGCCGTTCTTTTCCACACGCTTCCCTTAACGTAAGATCATTCATATATGCCCCTAATATTTTGTCAGGCATCTGAGCATATATTTATGATTGGATTGGCAACACATGCCGAATTTATTTCAAAATTGGTCGAACAATTAAAAATAATAATAAAAGAATTCAAACTCTACATCTGGTGGCTGAATAGGGATTTATTGCTAAACCTGCAATCAAGTTAGTGGGAACATTGCTAAGTATCATGCCATTGATCATTTTATTGAGCATGATTGCAATAAATAGAATATCAAATAAAATGCCCTTATATGGTTTTTAATCTTGAGTCTGCCTGACTTACCTTACTTATAATTACAAAACTTTATTGTACGTAGGTATTGTAACCAATAAGATTTAATTTTGTTATGTAACTTTGATAATAACATGAGATAATGATAGTGTGAAATGAGAATGAAAGCAGTGATTTTGTTACAAAATTTATAGGGCATTTGACAGGATGGTTAGAACTGTTGGTTAGAATTGTTTTTACTGTAGCATGTGAGAGCTTTACACTATAGCGATTTTTTTATTGTTACTGTAACATGTGAGAGCTTTACATTTTTTATAACTGAAAAAGTGGTCCAGACCACTTTCTACCAAATACCTTATTATTTGTGTTCGACGCAATTTATTGAAAATGAAGAAAAAAATTATCACATCTACTAGAATTTTTAAAAAAACCACACAAACGTTCAAGGCATTATGATAATACGATCATATTTCACCCGACGGCTTTCTCGATCTATACTATTTACGTTGTTTTATAAGGACGTTACCATACCAGTTAATGAGGCCGCCTTTCAATATTCTTCTAAAAAAAACAATTTTTAACATACAAATACAAGTCGAAAAATAACATCGCAAGTCATAATTACTTGAATTAATTACGATATTATTTAAATGTGTTATATTAACACTCAAGCTGAACAAGGGATATACAGAAATAAGCTTATTTAGAAAATGAGTAATATTCTTTTTCCATTAATGATCATACTTCACGAATTACGAGTTTGGATGTACAAAACAAGACTTGGTATGTAAATTTTTTTTTTTTTCATTTTCCCTGATTGGCTCATTTTCACTTTGAGTTTGACGCTAAGGGTGCAGAGTTAATCGCGCTAAAGTGCGGTCAGTTCTTTTCATGCTTCTTTAAAAAAAGGGGGGGAAAAAGATTGACAAACTAGAACAAAGCACACATTCATGCATGCTCTCCAAAATCTATGGCTTTCTCTTTTCCTATTATGATGAGAAAGATGGCAAGCATCTATGGTGTGTGTATGTTCATATATATATATATATATGTAAATATGTATGTATCTATCCATCTATATATGCTAAATTCAAGGAGAGCTAGATCTCAAGATTGGCCCATCAGAAAGTGTGCCTTAAATGTATATATATGTACCTATCTATCTATATATGCTAAATTCAAGGAGAGCTACATCTCAAGATTGGCCCATCAGAAAGTGTGCCTTATCTAAAGCTATATATGGTTGAATCTCCAATGTTTACCAAAAAAATCCCACAAGAGAAAAAAAAAATCCTATTGGTAGATAAAGAATATTACTTGAAACTTCTCAATGTGGTCAACGCATCGGAAATGTTGCTACTACGTTGTTGATGGAAAAAAATTCTTGATGGTCCTACTTTTTTTTTTTTTTTTTAATAAGGAATGAGACTATAACTTTAAAGGACAATAAGCATTGTTCGTTAATGAATCATACCTAAAATAATTTATCATACCACATCGCGACCATATAAACATTGAAATTATCAATGCCCTTAGCGTTAGTAAAATAGTAGATTGCTGACGCTATAGCATGGTAACTATCAAATTAATTATTTCAAAAAAATATCATATATTTTGAATTTGTTTTTACTACTAATTTTTCACTTATTAGATGTTGGCTTGATATTACTTCTAGTTCATTTTTTTTAAAATCTAACAATTATCATTATAAAAATAAAATTAATATTTCATTAAAAATGTAAATTTATACTATTCAATCACAGAATTGATCAATTCTAGACGTCGTCAAGAATTGATTTGGTTGAATTTAAAGTTTTTTCAAACCGAGTTCTCAAATTTTCTAAGACGCTAGGTTAAACTATGTATTTTTTTTCCGATGCTATGTGGCGTTGGAAAAAGCCTTGGTATATCTGAGATGTTGGAACTTGGTGTGCTATATTTTTAGGCGATTCAAGTAAATTAATGGCTAAAAGTGTCACGCCCTGGAGTACGGGAGGTGACGTGATGGATTAATAAAGTTAATTAAATAAGGATTTAGTTAAAAACTGGGTTTTAGCATTAAATTTATAAATAAAAATGTGATAATTTTAAAATCGTTTATTTAAAATAAGCAGTTATAATATTCGAACAAATAAAATAATAAAATAAAATAAGCGTTAAGGAAAACAATAAAATGTAGGATGAGGCGAGAATGGGTCCCACTGGCCCACATCTTGTGTACACACACAGTGTTGACAATATTATAATACAGCCACAGTCCAGAATAAAAGAAACGTTTAAGATCTTACATGCCTTGAATTTTTGTAATACAATCTACTCAGATCTTCTATTAATGCAAGTCCGGTCAGCGGACTCTTCTCTGATCCTAAGCTGATATCCACCTATAGGGTAAGATTTTAAAACAACTAAAACGTGAGCGAAAGGCTCAGTAGGACTATTTTTTTAAAACATTTAATTTTGAAAGAAATTTCTTTAATCAAATAAACATTCAGAAAATAAACTTGAATGAATAAATGAATAAATAGACAAATAAACGATCAAATAATTAAATAATTAAATAAATGTAGAAATAAGGATCCAACAAAAACTTTTCTTACCAAAATAATTTTATAGGTCGACCAGAAAGAATACCATTTTCTTTTCCTGGGCAAACCATATATAATTCACCACTGTAGTGGCCCAGCTGGGTTTTGGAACCTGCCTCTAAGGTCGCGCACTATACGACTCGATCTTTGATATGACATCATGCCTCAAAATATATATATATATATATATATCTTTTCACGATTATTAAAATCTCTTTTTACCAATTATAATCATTTACATTCATTATGATGTTTATTATGAAAAATTACCTTAATTTTATCATTTATAAAATCAGTAAATAAAGATCATTTTTCAACCAATCATTGAAAATATTTTTGTTAAAAATTCACTTGAGCCCAAAACATTTAAAAGTGGCTATCAAAGAAGAGGTAGAAGTACTACCTCGATGCTCGTGCCAGTGTCTCATATCGTAATCCCGGTCCGCTATACGTTAGCTTCGCGGATCCACGTACAACCTTAAATACAAACTAGGTCTATTAGTATCTAACCCGAGACATCCTAGGTTATTAAATCATCTCATGGTGTCCTAGTGCGCCATTTAGGTTTATAAAATCATTTTATAAAGTTAGAATTTCAATCAGGGTTGAAAATAGTAAAAACGGGTGAAAAATCACAAAATTTCATCATGCGGGGTCGGCCTGTCAGTCGCCCTGATTCGGCCGGCCGAACTATACAATTCGGCCTACCGGAGGTCCAAGTCTGGTCGGCCGAACTTTCCCAGGTTCGGCCTGCCGGTCGGATGAATCCGGCCTGCCGAACATATGAATCCGGCCTGCTGATCTGAAAAAATTTTAGAATTTTTCAAGCATGGGTCTCGGCCTCCCCGAGCCCAAATCTTTAATTTTAACTTATTTTCTCAATTTTCAGGCATGGGTAATGATCATAAACAATAGAAAAACATAGTAGTTTACTTTCTAATGCATTAAAACAAGTTTTAAACAAGATTTTTGAAAAAATCCAAAAATGAGAAAAATTTGAGAAAAATGAAACATCTTGATTCAAATCCATTTTTGATGAAACAAAGTTTGTATTCTAGCTAATCTAAGTTCATCTAACCTAGATTGAAGGTTTTCTAAGCTTAGAAATACTTAGATTTCAAAATGCAAGAAAAATTAAAAAATTAAAAAAGTTTTGCAATTTAGAAACTAACCTTGAATCAAAGCTTTAAATCGAGTTTTTGATCGTCCAATCGGGTTCCCGAGCCTTCAATCCACAATCCCGAAGCTTGAATTCGAATTTTGTTTCAAAAATTTTGAGAGAGAATGAGAGAGAGAGAGTGAAACCGAGAGAGAGGAAGAGAGAGCGAGAGAGGAGAGAGAGAAAATGAGGAAGAGAGAGAGAGAAGTGAGA
>CAMOHE010055327.1:0-37319 GCA_946598075.1 Artocarpus hirsutus
TGGTACCACTATGTTTTTATGATATAAAGAATGGAAGTGCTAGCAAATTTATATCTCCATTGCTTTATAATGAGCTCAAACATATTAGACTTGCTGTTATTCGTAAAAATTCTTGAGGAGATCATAAGATAAATTTAAGAAGACAAATCTCATAGAAGAAAGTTTATTCAAACCTGAAGATTGAGATTTGCTTAAAAGAATGCTTATCCATAATTTCTCTTACATATAAGAAAATTGTTCTAATTAATTTTCAGGGATATTGTGTATTTTTGTCATTTATTTGATGATTATATATTTTGAGGATATACCAAAATAATTCCAAATCTTGAATTTTTATATAGTGTTTCGTATAGCATCATAGTATTTAAATTGAGTATATTACAGTATGAAATATTATCTAAATGATTAAGTAGAATAGTAAGTATTTGGCTACAAGATGCATAATCTTTTATACTCACTTGGAGATGATTTTATGTGAAAATAATTGTTGCACCATTGTTCTACCAATTAGAAAATAAATATGGGTAAAGGTTCGTTCATGTATACCCATAAAGATAGCTAATATTTTTATGAAATTCTTTATGATAAATGGGCTCTTAAAGAGCGATAGTTGAAATATTAGCAAAAGTACTAAGGGTAACAAGTTCAGGTAGTTGATTGCAAATATCTTGAATTTGTTTACAATAGTATGCATCAACTCAATTATTTTCTATCAAATCAATTGTTATGATAGAACTATGATAGCAGTATAGGGAGACACAAATACATACTGTGCTATTTTTCCCTTGGTCAAGGTTTTTTTCCACTGGGTTTTCCTGACAAGGTTTTTAATGAGGCAGTTTACAACCTATAAAAAGAATGATGTACTCTTTTCCTTACTAGAATTTTTATCCCATGGGGTTTTATCTAGTAAGGTTTTAATGAGGCACATTCTAAAGTGCTGAACATCTAACACAAAGTCTTATAAATTAAATTGACTTATTATTATCATTGATGTTCACATTCTAACACCACAATGTGTTTTCCAATGGTTGTTTGATCCTTTGAACAAGGATGTTCTTGATCTCTTAAAGTGAAAAATTATCATCATGTGATATTGAAAAATTATTGGTCCAAATAATACTATTAGTACAGTAATGTATTTGTTAATGGCATATGACCTCACATGCCAATCTTTGCTATTGTACTAGCAAGATATAGTTCTCAAAGACATTGAAAAGATGTTAAACAAGTGTTTCGTTTTTATTGTGAAACATTTGATATGGATATTAAAATTGATTGGATGTTGAATATTTTTCAATCAATATAAAAGCATGATTATACACATGCTACTTGTTTACATATGATGGTACTACTATATCTTGGCAATATATAAGGTAAACTATTGTTGTTGCATTTTTGAATCATGTTGAAATGTTGGCAATTTATGAGATAGTCATCTTTTGTGCATTATATTGTTGAGATTTACATTCTTATATATCCAAGCAACATGTGACCTTTTATTTAGCAAAGAAAGTCCGACGGCTTTATACGGGGAGAATGGAACGTTTATCGCCCAAGTTAAGGAGACATAATAAAACAAGTTTCCTAACAGTTCTTTTTCATGCACAAGCTCCTATAGGACAACATTCATCGAATTTGTTCAAGTGACAACTTGAAAATTAAAGATACTTCCTACAACTACATTTAAGAAATTACTGAAAAAAATTAGAATGTGTTGACTCAAAGATCTTTGCATATGATTTTGTTGAAGAAGACATGTTGATATGAGAGGGGAGGTTATTGGCTACTGTACTCTTTTTTCCTTTGCATAGGTCTTGTTCCATCGGGTTTTCCTAGCAAGGTTTTTAACGAGACAGTTTTAAACTAAATCTTAAGATAATAATGCACTCTTTTTCCCTTTACTAGGATTTTTTTCCACAGGGTTTTTCCTAATAAGGTTTTTAACGAGGCATATATTCTTAAGTAGTGAACATCCAAGGGGGAGTGCTATAAATAAATTAGTTTAATGGTGTGAATATTCATATTCCTAAAACCTCATGAATTGCATTATTTTCACCTTAATGACCATTAGTGTTGGTATTTTATAACCTTCATAACTTCCTAATTAACACTCTATTTATATTATTTTATTATTGTAACTCTTACCTTTTGGTCTCTCCTACTTTGGCCTATATATATGGCCTTTGAGAGCCTATATTTGTACATGAGATGTGATGATGAATAACAAAATTGTTTTTATCTATTTCTCTATTTTTCTTGTGTCTCTCTATTTTATGCTTTGCAATTTAGTTCTTTGTATTTGTTTTATAACACGAAAATTGATTTTGCTATTTTTTCTTTTTCCTCTTGGAATAATAAGCCATTTGTTATTTTAATTATAACTGAAATTTTAAATTTAAGAAATAAGCTTTATATATTATCAGCCTTTTCTTTTTTACTATAGCTATATAAAATTTTATATTGTTTATAGTTAGAATTAATGAGTTAAAATTGAAGTGTTAAACGGACACTCAATAGATTTTGTTTTTGATTAGTAAAAGGAGTGAATAAGATTCATGGACAAAACTTTTCCTATGACAAAATGGTGTTAAGTGAATTTGAACTGGAAGTTACAAGTTTAAGATCCGTTTGGTAAATAGATTCGAATTAGTGATTTGATTTGAGTTTATGTGATTTGAGTTGGTATTTGAGTTAGTTATTTGAATTATTATCCGAATTGGTGTTTGGATATATATTTAGGTTTTAATCTGAGTATGGAATAAAATTGAAATTTGTGTTTGGAGAGGTAATGAAAATAGTTTTTGATTTATTAACAAATATAATAAAATATTAATGTTAATGATCCTAAAAAATATATAATACGAATCTTAATTTATTCCTCTCTTCACTATGAACACAATGAAAAAATAATTATCTCAATTGGATATCAAATGAAGAAGTTATGATTTTTTTCCCCTCAAATATAAAAGAGAGAATTTTTAATTTTTACTATAGCAGAGATATCCGAATAGCAAAAGTTTAGGGGATGAGAACTCTGAAAACTTTAGATTCTTGATACTAAAATATTTAGATTTTTTGGGAAACAAATACATATTCAAAGGATTCTTGATACTCAAATCCAAATTTGAATCCATTGAGTTTAAATAATACTCGAAACAAACAGGCCCTTAAGTACTGTAACATGTTGAAATTTTATACTATAGCATATTTTTGCTTTTACACTATAGTATGTGAGAATTTTACAGGGTATTTGGGAAGTGTGGGTAAAATCAATTTTAATTAAAAACATTATAGCATGCAAGAGCTTTATAGTAGCAATGTTTTACCTTTTACTGTAACTGTTGAGAGCTTTACATTGTTTGTTGGTTAGAATCAATTGGTTCTAACAAGAACCGAACACCTTATTATACTGTTTGAGTTAAAACTAAGTTAAAAATGAGTTTGTCAAACACCAAAGTTTCGTATCTCAAGTGCTTAAAGCATTTGACGGTTTTTATTTGGAAATAAATTGATAAAAAGTTTCATAATTATTGTTTCTATAACATTAATCTATACAGTCAATTCTTTCTCATAAATAAATCCTTATAAAATTCTAACTCTTTATACTTTATTCTCATTACATTTTGCTTGAAAACTGTTAATTTATTGACAGAGAGATTATTGTATATTTCATAAAATCTTTTTATTGTTTGTTAGCATTATAAAAACTGCATTACAACTTGTATAAAAAAAAAATCTCATGACACAGCAATGATTTTTTCTAATTACCTGTATATATCACAATAATCTAACTTGGCAATAACGTAAAATAAAAGAAAAATCTAAACCAATCTTATTCACAATTTTTTACCATGTTAGCCAATTTTTTTTTATTGTTTTTCCTCTCCAATTTTCAAGCGTAATACTACATAAAATGTACAAAAAGACATGTATATTTACATTAAAATGTATAATTAGAAATATTCATGTCCGTTTTGCTGTTAAATGGAAATCAAAATGATTGACAGACTCCAAGTATTGGATTCGACTGTCTCCGGCAAGTTGTGAACAATGATTAGCCTTTTGTTTCATATTGCCACCGTTAAAAAAATAAAGTTAAATATGAAATTTCGCCACTTAATGAATAGTTTTTTATCATAATAATAAATAGTTTTTAGTAAAAACAAAATGCTCATTTACAAAACAAAATTCTCAAAGTAATTTAGAGTTTGTTTAGAATCATTTTTGTTTTTTATTTTTTAAACAAAAAATATTTATTTTGTTTTTTTATATATTTTAAATAAAAAAACATGTTTGCTACTGTTCAATTATGTTTTGCTTTTAAAATAAAAAAAATAAAAAAAAGTTTGGTAACGATAATTTTGATACATATTTTTTTTTAACAAAAACAAAAAAATTGTTGCCTCAAGGTCATCGATGGAGTTGGATCGGCGGATCGGACTCACCATCAAGGATAGACCGCTCATGCCAACGAGGACGAGCTCTAGGATTGGGGTCAGAGTCAGGTTTCAAGAGCGAAATTGGGGTCTGGGTTGGTTCGGGTTTAGCAGCGGGGCATGGGTTAGGTTCTAAGACCACGGCCGGGGTTGGAATCTGACACCAAGATCAGGGCCAGATTCTATGACCGCTACCGAGTTTATGTTCAGGGACCAAGGTTGGGATCGGTTTTTGAGACCAAGGTTGAGGTCGGGGTAAGGTTCTAGGACCAGAGTCGGGTTTTGGGACCTGGGCCAGGGTTGGGTTCTAGGACCAGGTCGAGGTTAGGTTCTAGAACATGGGCCGAGGTCAAGCTACATGATCGAGGTAGGAGTCGAGTTTCGAGACCAGGGATAGGGTCAGTATTTGGGATAGGAGTTGGAATCGGCTTTTGGGACTGGGGTCGGGGTCGAGATACGGGGCCAGGGTGGGGTCAGTTTTCGAGACTGCGGTCGAAGTCGGGTCCTTAGACCTGAGTTAGGGTCGGGTTCCAGGACTAGGGCCTAGGTTAGACTCAAGTTCCAAAACCAGGGTCAGGATCATACTCAACTTCCAGGACCAAGGTTTGGTGGGATCGGGGCCCGGGTACCAGTCCCAGAACTTGACCATCGCCTTAGTCTCGGAAATAGACCTAATATTGAATCTTGACCTTGCCTTTGTCCCAGCCCTAAAACTAGTCCCCAACCCCAATCATAGAACATGACCCCTATCCCATGACCCCACCTTCATCCTGTAACACAACCTTAACCCTAGCCCCAATCCCAGTCCAAAAGCCCGACCTTGACCCTGACCCTAAAATCTGACCCCCTAGTCCAGGAACTTGATCTCGACCTTGGTGCTGAAACCTAACCCTGGCAAGGAGTTTGGGCCACAGACACAATTCTGATGGTGAGTTTGGTTCGCTGTCCAACTTCAATAATGAGTTTGGCCTACAAACACAATCCATATAACGAGACCATCTTAACCTTGACGGTGAGTTTGGATTGTTGGTGAGACAACGACGATGATTTCTGCCAGCTAACTTGGCCCTGCAGTGTGTTCGTTCTGTTGTCCTGACTTTGACAACGTGTTTGGCTCGCTGGTTGGACCCCAATGACAAGTTTAGTCTGCTAGCTTGATCCTATTGGCAAGATTTGCTAGACCCTATTGGTGTGTCTACTCTGCCAGTCAAACCCCACCGGCAAGTCTGGCCTGACCCTAATAGTGTGTCCTGCTTATTGTTCCGACCTTGACTAGTTTGGCCTACCAGCCCAACCTTTATGGTAATCTTAGCTTATCAAACTATCGTCAATCATTGGCGACCTTGGTAAAACTTTGGTTGATCACCACCTAAGACTTTTGTTTAAAAAAATTTGGAAATGAGAAATTTTTGTTTCCATGATTTAAAAAATATGATAACAATTCAAAAAAAAAAATCTTACCAAACATATTTTCAAAAAAAAAAAGAAGAAACTTTTACTTTTTTTGTTTAAAAAACAAAAAAAAAACTATTTAAATAAATAATACCAAATAACCTTTAGGTTTCATTAAGTCAAAACACATGAAAAGTAATATTATCCATATGACGACAAGTCAAAATGGTATGAAAAGTAAATTGTCCATATGATGATAAAGAGATCAATACCATTGTTAACAAACAATCCTTGCATCCTGTAATACATATATAGCTATATATAAATGGCCTAAATAGCCTATACTTTGTTAAATAGCAAAAATCTAAACTGGGTATCTAACTGTTTGTGTGTTGGAAAAACAAATACCCAGCAGATTTTAAAATTTTAAATCAAAGCCATTTTTCAAATAACAAGTTAGACATGCTATGTATATAAATTAATAAAAGATCTTTCGTACCTCTTTAGCAGACCAAAAAATTGTAGGAATTGCAACTAGAGAAGAAGAGTCTTAACTAATTAGTCTTCCTTGCTATTCTCTTTCCACGATTAGAATGCGGGAGGTTGTGCTTCGTTCAATTTCTCCTTAGGTGACCTCTCCTTCCAACCACTCTAGAAAACTAAGAGTTAAGGTTAAGATGTTAAACTATAGCTCTCTGGAAATTTCAGAGTTTCTTTCTTTAGAATACTCTCTTTAAACTTCTCAAGTGATCTAAGAAACAATTGAAAATAATTCCTTTTATATAGAGGTCGGATTAAGATTTAGTCCTTATTAGATTTGGCCTCAAAATTCAAGTTTGGATCAACTTTCTAAGTAAAACATGTAGAGCACACGTATTTTTGATGTGGCTGGTCCGATCGATCGGTCTATTATGGAAGCACTCCCACGACGCTTTTTGGCACTTGAGATTTATCCCATTAATTCGAACCGAACCTAATGGATAAATCCTACTTTATTTGAATCGGGTCGAATAACCTAATAGAAAAGTTGTCTGATCATTAAAACAATCATATATCTATTTTAAATAATTCAACATCTTTATCTTGAATTAATTCAAAAAATTAACCAACATGAATTATTAAATCTAATCTATCGAATTTCAGCAAATCTAATAAATAACATAAGTTACCATTAAAAAAACATGCTATATCGTTCGGGAAATATTATGAACTAGTAAAAGAGACCTGATAGACATACATAGATCAAGCTCCTATAATTATAAAATGACATATCCTCGATACATATATTTTATGATTATCAACTCTAAAATTATTCCATTAAAAGCGTTGAGCTGCATTCTTGAACTATATAAAATTACGAAACTCTAATAAATTTATTGTCCATGATATATCATAATATGTAATATCCTTATAGGACATGCATAATCAACTTAAGGATAAAATTTCATATCACCTTTTGATTATTTTTATTTTATGTTCTATTATCTCATCATTGTAATAGTTATCATTCATAATCAATAACAAATAGTATACCATTCGGTTACACATATGTATCTAAATGATTTAGCATTCCAATTTTCAATTGCAGGATAATGCCTATAAAAGAATATTATTAACTCCATAAAAGAGCTATAGATTCTATATCTATGAATAATGAGTTTACATCAATCAAGAATCATGTCTCCTATGTATCGATATGTGTACTATCATCTAATTTATGATGTCACCCTTTGGCAATTAAAAGATACAAGTCAACAATACGAGCCCATTAATTCATTTTAGGATTAAGATATGACATATATAATTGTCTAAAGTAAATTGATTTAAACAAATGAAATTATTAATCAAATCAATTCGTCTTTAGTCCCGATTCAATATATCGTTCCTATGATAATGTACTAATGTTTCTACTCACAGAGTCCAACTCCAATGACCAAGATAAGTCATCTCTCATTAGGAATGTAGACAACATAAAAATTTCAATATGAATAAAGTGTCCAACTTTATTCTCTTGATTACGGACGTTATCATTTAGACTATTATCTTTAAGATTTATATCTTCCGTATAATCTCTCCGTCATATGTACGATCTTAAAGACTTAGACTGACAGTCTCAGATTTTTGTTTGGTTTTTATATATTCAACATAAATAAACATAAAAAGGGCAAAATTTGATATATGAAAATAAATAATACAGTCTTTATTGATTAAATATCTCCAAAAACTATTACATCATTTAATTCTTAGGGCACTTAGTCTAACACTGTCTCCATAAATCTCTTGGCCTTCTTATGTGCCTCTCTCAAATACCTTTGAAACCTAACCAAATCTAATTTCACATTTTGGTTCCTAAGGTACAAATGCATGTTTTTCCACTCCCCCTTTACTATAGCCTTTGGATTTCTTATTACCAAACTACTATTCCCATACATCTTTAGTAAGCTACTTTCTTTTGGTTCAATCTTGTACTCTATGTACTCCAATCCTAAAGCTATCGCGGGTATCCCGAAACAAGATATGGAAGGCCCTTCCATAGCTAATGGCACTACTTGCACAAATACTGAGCCCGGCCTAAGGAACAAAAAATGTGTTAGCCCAGCACCATGTACCCCCAACATTGCATGGCTCGTCTCGATCAACTTAAAGGCATTGCTTATAGAAGAATTTCTTATAGGGTCAAAGATAATCACGTCGAATCCTAATTCTTCAGCTGCTTTCACCACTTCTTTTTCGTTCAATATTACTCTACTGGCTTTTCCTTTGCGAGTTATTATTACCATTCGTGGCTTAACATTTTTTGCATGGTTGGTCACTTGGGTGTTTTCTTGAATGCATGCATTTTTAAGGAATGTGTGGAAAGAAAGTAGGGTTTTAGGGTTAGGTAGTAGATTCGGGTTGACCTTCATTGTGCCATGAGTTATGAGCCCTACGATCATAGATGGGAAGCAATGGACGGTGTTTTCTTTGTCGAGGTCAATGATTGGATGATTGCTGATGCAAGATAATATTTCGGAGTACTTTTGGGCCCACTGGCCTCTAACATCAGAGATCACAAGGACTATATCTTGATTAGAGAACAAAGAGTTAACAGTGACAAAAAGGGGAACAAAGCCATCACTGAAGTCATGAAAGAAGTTTCCCGTGTACCCACCTGCACTGAATACTAGGGCTGGACTATGATGTGTGACTCCACAACGAATTTCGGGTGGAGTTGAGGCAATGTTGAGCTCTTTAACACGTAGCATTGCTTGTTTGTCTGATTTTCGAGGGTAGGGGCGGATTTTCAACGTGGATGATGGGTCCGGGTTGACGAGGTCCATTGCAAACAAAGTAGTGGTTCTTGGATTCAATAGAGTGGGACCATTGATTGAGCACAGATCATAATTTTTATGTGATCGGTCGCATGTGATTTGTCCAACAGGCTTTGTTGCTCTTAAAGGTGACAATGCAAAACCCAATTGCAATTTCCACCATTTTACTTCTGCAAAACTAAGCGCACAAAATCAACCATAATCTCCTAAGTTCCTAGGAGAAAGAAAAAATTAAAAAGAAAAAAGAAAAAACAAAAAACAAAAACAAAAGTAAAATGTAAATATATGTGTGTGTGTGTGTTTCTATTTAAGCAAATTACCAATAGGTCAAAGCACGTAATAGGGTGAGGTTTCGTTTGAGTTTAGTTAAATGCGGGCTATACACAAAAAGAAAAAACAAAATACAAAATACAAAAAAACAAAAACAAAAACAAAAGTGTATGTTAACTTAAAAATAAGTAAAGTTAATAGATATTGACTCTAAAGTTAAAAGACGACAACAAATGACTATTGGAAGACCTTTTACAGGAAATTTACCTTGGAAAGTTTTGGAATATTTACCAGGTGTGAAGAAAAAGTAGTGTAGGAATATGAAGATTAATAGAAGCAATGCAAAGCATGTTGCTATTGACCTTCTTCTCTTCAGTATCACTTGCATGCCTGAAGCTTCTGAATATATATTTTCTTTTATTAAAAGGCTGCAAAAACAATTGATTTTGTTGAAGATTCTGACGTATTTATAATTTACCTGCAAAAATCAAGACAAGAAAATTAAAATAGAAAAATAAAACGCATGCTAAGTAAAGCTTAAAAAAAATCCTTTTCATCCCCATTTAATTATAACCCGTTATTTACAAAACTGTAGGTCTTAGCTTAGTGTATAGTAAACTTTTTATATAAAGTCCAATTGTTTTGTTAGTAGTGAGATTATAACCCATAAGATTAATAATGTATTTGGCATGGTGGTTAAAACTATTGGTTAAAACTATTTTTACTGTAGTATATAAGAACTTTACATTATAGCATGTGAGAATTTTATATTATTCATAATTGAGATAATAATTAGGACCGTCTTTTGCTAAACAACACATCAATAAAATTGCTCAAGCTTAAAAAAAGGCAAAAAGATAGAGAACGCGAACTCTTGGTTCAAGTATCAAACACTAGTACTAATTTATAGAATAGCACTTAATTAGCGAAGGAAAATTTTTGAAGTAATCTATAAATTGGTATTGCACTGTTTTAAATCACGATATTTTATTTTTCTTTTGTATCCTACCCAAAAAAAAAAAAAAAACTTTTTATCGTTTTTTGGCATCAAAACTGTTTATTTTTCGTATCAATTTGACATAATCCGACGCTTAAAAACGCTTCATACCTATATATATAAATCTCCTTTTTAAGAGTTCTTTCTGAATATACATACACCCAAAAAAAAAAAAAAATCATTACACGCTATTGATTGCTTTTTTAAAGTAATATTTCGTCAAAGATAAGAGAGAATTGAAATATAAAGATGGAGAGGAGGGAGTGATAATTAACTTACGGAAATGTTTGGGATGGCCTAGTTTTTCACGATGATTATGCGAAGTGGAACTCTCAAATTCTGCGAAAATGCACTGAATATGTGTTTGGGGAACATGTACACTTGATCCAATTTATACGCATATAGAAACCTTATAAACGGTATTAAATCCTCTAAAAATGTAAATTGTTTTTTCCCCTTATTCGTAATAAATTAAGAACTTCCTTGTAAAACTTACTACCAAATTAGCAATCACGCCTATTAAATTATGCTATATACTCTTAACCCAAAAAAGAAAAAAATTGGGTGATTATATGGTTAATTTATTTACTTATTTTGGTTGTAATTTAGTAAGAGTGTGTTTGAAAACGTAATTGAAACTATATAATAGGAACCAATTTATTGTAATATGTGAAAGTGTTGTAACTATGTAGTTAGAACGACGTTGCCAAATAAATCTTAACTATTATATGCAGGTACTATTTCTACTAACAATAGTAAGCCCAATTACAACTCTAGGTCCCAAAAAAAAAAAAAAAAATCTTGGCATACAAAAATAAAAAATAAATGTAAACATATAAACAAGAAAAACTAATCAATATTACTTATTGTCTTGTCAAGAATACATGAATTTCTAGTTTCTTTTATTCTCCTTATATATTGCTCTACCTCCTTCCCCTCTCCTTGGCAAACAAAAGTATTTTCATTGCCGTGTTCCTTTGAATGGCAATTAAGAAAACTAGGTATATAGAAATAATAAAAGAGATACAGATGAAAATCAAGTGTAGTCTCATTTGTGATGAATATGGCTTAAATGTTTCATTCAAACCATAAACCGATTGTAGATACATATTATATTTATTCATAAAATTCAAACTTCCTTGTCTGAAAAAAAAAAAAAAATGAGGTGGGTGATCGAACCCATCTTTTAGCAGAGTTAGATGTGAAATTTAGGGCTATGTTTTCCAATGAGTTTCTTTTTCAAAAAAATAAATAAATGAAAATGAAAATAAGCCATGTTAGAAGAGGGTGCAATTTAATATAAAAAAATTACAATTTACTATTCAGGGAACTTTACTTAGTTTGATCAGCTTATATGTATCAACAACAAAATTATAGCTTGTTTGGCACCTACAGTATCGTAAAACGCTCCCTGTTGCTACGGCATAAAATAAAAAACAACTATAATATAAAACTCTCATATGTTTTAAATTAATATTAGTTTAAATCACGGTTTCAACCGTCAGCATCAAAAAAAGACTAAATCTTTAACCAAAAACAACAAAATTAAATCTTATATCGAGTCGTTAGGTTTAGTTTAATTCCATTATTCCACTTTAAACTTGCAAAAAATCCGTTAATCATCCACCATACGTTAATCTATCCTTCTCCCTTCATAAACTCTCTTGATTTTCTATAAGCTTCTTTCAAGTACCCTTTAAACCGATCCAAATCTAATTTAACATTTTGCTCCTTCAGGTACACATTCATAACCTCATTGGACCAACCTTTCCCTCTAAAACCCACCGGATCTCTGATTATCATTTCATCCCTCCCATACTTCTCTACTAAACTACTCTCTTCGGCAGTAATCCTATACTCCACATACTCCACTCCCATCAACCTGGGCGCTTTTTCGAAGCACACCTCAGCCAACCAGTTCAGGCCAAGTGGCACCACCTGAATAAACGTCGACCCCGGCCTCAAAAACAACTCGTGGGTCAACGCTGCCCCGTGGACCCCAAGCATCGCGTGGCTCGAGTTAATCAGATCGTACGCTGATCTCAGAGGCGTTCTGTCGGATGGCTCGAACACGACCACATTGAATCCCAATCTCTCTGCCTCTTTCTTTACCTCTTCCTGGTTCAACAAAACTCGACCGACGTTTCCAGTTCGACTCACCAGAACAAGTCGAGGCCGACTTTGAGACGATTTGGTATTGGATCTTTGGGAGATTGGTTTTTGGCCGTAGGATTTGTCAAGGAAGGCTCTGAATTGAAGTAGGGATTTTGAATTTGGGATCAAATTCGGGTTTATGGTCATGTAGCCATGAGAGATGAGACCCAAGCTCACGAAGGGAAAGCAATGTGAAACGGTGTCGTTGTCAAGGTTTAAAATCGGGTGTTTGCTAAAGCTACGAAGAACGTCCAAGTATTTGTGGATCCACCAGTTGCGAGATTTGGAAATCACAAGGACGACGTCGTCTTGACGGTCATGAAATAGAGTATTGATTGTTATGTAGAGCGGGATCATCCCCTCGTTGAACTCATGGAACAAGTTTCCAGTGTACCCTCCCGCACTGAAAACTAGCGCCGGAGCTTTGTGTTGGACTTGGCATGGTGGGCCTATTGGGCCTGAGACGATAGATACCTCCTTAATCCTGGACATCGTGGAGTTGTCAAACTTTCGTGGGTATGGCCGGATCTTTTCCACAATTGTTCGGCCGGGTGGGTCCATTACGAAGAATGTGGAGGTGGTGGGCTGCAACACCGTTGGACCGTTGATCTCGCATACGTCGTAAGAATCATGGGACCGGTCGCACACGATTCGTCTAGTTTGGTCGACAGAATACGAAGGCCGATTGTGTTGTGGGTCCCGCCTGCCGATTGTCTTGGCAGCCAAATGTTTGCTTTCTGTACCAATTAGAACGAGAACATAAAAAATAAATTTAAGATTTTTGCGTTGAAAAGTTTTATGCTTCAAACTCATGTAACATTACGAACAAAACTACCAATCCAAAAGGAAGGAAAAAAAATTGCCAGAAATGATTTCATATGATGTCATGCACGTCGTTATGAACAAACGACAACATAGAATTGTTGGAGCTAAGAAAACCTGTAACGTGTTATAGTGGCTAATCAATATTTTTCTTATGGCCAACTATGGTCTAGCCTCTATAGTAACCGAATGGAAGTTTCATTAAAAATATGGCATATAATTGTTTCTTCCTCAAACTTGAAAAGAAAAATTTGAAGGAAAGTGAGTTAGAGAATATTCCATATACAACTAAATTAGACCACCACATATTCAATAAACGTGGAAAGAAATTATGCAAACATCACCTAGATATTTTTTTTTTCCTTATTTTGGAATATATGCGAGAATCTGGAGTAAAAGTCTTGAAAAAAACATGAAACGTATGTGCCGAAGACTTTAAATGAATGCATATGCAATGTATTTAGACAAAACATCTCTTCTTAATAATAATAATAATAATAATAATAATAATGAAAATGAAAATAAAATAAAAAAAGAAACAAAATCAGTTTCCTATAATTCTGACAATTTTCATCGAATGTATCGAGCAAGAAATATTAGAGGAATTGATTGTAATAATTCCATTAAAAATTCAACATCTCAAGGATAAGCGTACCTAAGGCCAAAAGGAGTTGTAATTCATCTGTTACTTTGCAGACAAAAGTACAATTTTCTGCCAAAATTACTCAGCATCTATCAATTTTAATGTTGTACATACATAAATAATGTATCGACGGCTGATCATTCATTCTCCGATATATCTTTCTTGCAGTCCTATATTTCTATATTTCGTTGACCTTAGGATGCATATCACTCAAAAAGAGTAAATTTCAATCACTGAAAATTAATAAACAGAGAAATAAGCGATGAAAATTATCTTCTTGTATTCTATACTTGAATAGACAGAGAAAAACCAGTCATTTGCAACCATTGACGAAGGATTCCACGAAAAATTAAGAATTAGTAACCCTTTTCAGAAATCAAATGACGAGAGCCTATGAGAATTTTACTTCACATAAGGACATAAAGAAATGATATATATATACACACACACACACACACACCAGATATTCATATATGCATACCTTGACGAGTCTTGGTTGAATGAACAGTGACGTCTGCGTTCAACCTTGAATTTGAGAATAATTTGATCTGGAAAATTAAGAAAGGCAGCAGCAACGCCAAAATGATTATCTTCACCGCGGAATCTCTCTTCCTCATCGCTGCCATTTAATTTACTAAAATGATATCACAACAATATTATTCGATCTTCTAACTCCTTGTAATTTCTCTGCGTTCGCCAAGAATATTGAATAAAACAGTCTTCTTAAACAAGGTACTTAAAAAGAGCACAAACTGGTCTTTAATTTTGGCTTTCGTAACGTTAAAGCTCTGCAATATCTAAATGTGAATGAGAGAAAAAGAACAAACTTTGAAAAACAGTAGTACTTAAAGAAGGTTTTATATTCCACCTTAACTTTATGTTTGACAGAAGTAGTTTCTACTAATTTTTCAGTTATAAACAATATAAAGCTCTCATATGCTATAGTAATAATAAAAAAAATCGCTACAGTATAAAGCTCTCACATGTTACAATAGAAGTAGTTCTAACTAACGGTTCTCGTCACCCTTTTATATACACCTTTAAATATTCTTAGTTAAATGATGAGGTTTAATATGACAAACTTGTTTTCCGTGTCAACATGGGCTGAAACGTGCGCTATTTATGCAAAAGAAATCGCTAATGACGAGTTTCCATGTGCTCGCATGTTTTTTTTTTTTTTTAAAAGATCATATTTTGTTAATTTAGAATTTTTTTATTGGCGTGGTTAGTTTCTAAACTATGAGTATAGTATAATTTAATTCTTGAACTTTCAATGTTATCGAATTCTTCGATGAACTTTTGGTTTTTGGCAATTTTGGTCAACGGTGTTAATAAATTAATATTAATAAAAGATTTCTGAAATTCAATATAGGGAATTACATTATGAGTTAAAATTTTATGTAAATAGTTACAGTATGTGCAAGATGTTATGGTTTTAGAGAAAATGAATAGAACATTTTATATATAATGTAACTAACACAATAAAATTTTAAGTTATCACACAAAAACAACATAATTTTTACTAAATTATAGAAATTTATTGCAAATGTAATGGTTAGTGACTAAATTACCAAAATTAAAAATTCAAGTACCAAAATTTTATTATACGTGGACATAATTTAAGGACTGAGAGTGCAAATAACTTTGTCTCTTTCTGTTGTTCCCCTTGATTAGTACTTTTGTTTAAAGTTGACCAAACCTAAAACTAAAAGCAGCCTGTCCCAGGCCAAGGCGCGATTCGAATTCATCCAAGTATATATTGATAGAGAGAGAGATGAAAGAAACATCTGTTGAATGTTTTTATTTTTCTCTTGAACAAATATCACAATTCACAAGAGAATATTATATTTTACGTATTGGTATCTAATGGTTGAAAGTATTCTCATTAGGCAGGTGATTTTACAGACTCAACCCAAACTAGTCCTCTATTTTATTTTATTATTATTATTTTTTACACAAGTGCATATTATTGCTGCTGCTAAATTGGTCAAGAATAAGTTAAGACGGCTTTCAAAATCACGAGCAGTTTTATATATGCATATATATAACAGATGCCACTAATTAAGTAAGGCTTAAAGGAAGACTACAAGTGCCTAGATTTCAAAGGAAGTTGTGATAGGCCACCACTTGTAAATTACGATCACGTCTACCAGTTAGGATGGGATTTTCTTATTTTGTTAAAAAGTCGAAGAAGGGTTCAGAAAAAGAGAAAAAAAAAAAAAAGGAGGTGGAAGGTCTAAGAACAGGAAATAAATAAATAAATAAAATGATATTAAAACGAAGCTTGTTTTTTTTTTCCTTAAAAAAAGGTGGTATTTCAAAAAAGGGTTGAAATTGTATAATTGAAACCACACTCTGTGATATATATAAGCTTTATATTGTAAAAAATTTTTATTTTATATTATAATATTTAAAAGCTTCTTACTGTTTTTGATTGAAACAGTATGAAACATGACCGGAAACACCTTAATGATTGCTACTTCAATATCCTTTTATTAATCCAATTAATTTCTACATAATTTTATGCATTAAACCTGGAATCTATGTGAAAGAATGAAACCAGAAGCGTGCGGCGTACAGATCACTATTAAAAAAGCGAATTCCAACAATTAAATGAGATAAAAAAAAAGTAATGCAATTATTTTTTCTTTTTTCTATATATGTGTGAGAGAGAAAGAGAGATGCAAAAGTACAAAAATACTGAAAATAATATTAAAGAAAGAGTCTAGTTGTATGCATACATTTATTTATAATATGGTAAAAAGCTCCAAGGCAATTGTCCGAACAAATCTTCTGGACTACTTTTTTGCTTTTTCCTTTGTTAATTCGTTGTGCCGGGAAAAGAAACAATTCTTCGTCTTGATACGATCAAACTTTCTTTTGATCTTCAATTTCTTGACATACATGTGTATATATAAATATTCGAAGTTTTTTTTTGCTAACAGCTAAAGTGAAAGCAACAGTCACAGTCTAAAGAGGCTTTGCTTGAAGCCTGCATATATAAATATTCGAAGTTTTTTTTTTTTTTTTATTTGCTAACAGCCGAAGTGAATGCAACGGTCACAGTCACAAGGGGCTTTGCGCTTGAGAATCATTATTCAAGAACTCATCTTAACTAGTTAAGCAAAGCAAGAAAAAAATTACCAAAATAATTCCCTGCAAATGGAAAGGTTCTTTAAAATATTCAACAAAGAAAAAGAGAAATTTTTAATTTTTGATAAGATAAAATTAGGGGGAGTCAAAGCCCCATGAGACCAAGTACAACTCATTCTTAACAAATATGGGACTATTAGAAGGCAAAACATAACAATCTCCACCTCGGTGAGTTTACCAGTCTCACGCAACCTCTCTAAGTTATCTTCAATAGTGCCTCCAAATGCACTCACAGACGCCATATACCCAAAGGAGTTCAAACTCGAAGGATATTGATCAAATCCAAGTATTATTTGAACTTGATCGTTGTCACCAAGCATCGTTTGTACTTTAGTTTTTTTTTATATAAAGAGAGAAAATCTTTTGTCTTATTAAATAAAAATAAAGAAATAAAAAATGATGTGTTAAAATTGTTTATAATATTAAGCCTCTCTAACATTAATATAACATTTAATAAAAATCATATAGTGGGTGTTTGGCTAAAGGTGGTTCACACCACAAACTCAATTATAAATAGAATAAAACTCTTACATGTTATAGTAAAAAGAAAAAAATTATAACAGTGTAAAGCTCTCACATGCTACAATAAAACGGTTCTCACTAATAATTTCTACACTAACCAAACACCTTAATAATATTTTTTACTTCTAGATGTTACTGTAGAGTCCTCTGGTGACCTTAAAAAACCTTGTATATATTATCAATCATGTGTGTACTTATAGCAAATGAAGGGTTACAATGCATTAATCGTTATTTTTGATGTCAACTTGTCGGAACAAGTTAACTCGGAAGCAGCTGCCATCGACGGAGAGGGATAATGCCAAACATTGGAACTGAGAACGCGGCCATATTTCATTGGCTAGATCAAATGTGGGCCCTTGGAAGTGAGAAAGATTGTATAGGATGGATGTCGATGCATGAGTCATCGCATTTCAAGTCTATTCCAGGACAGGGACATAATTCTCTAAAATTCTCTATATATTATACGGTCATATACTTTAAACTCAAATACGTAAAGCATTCACAAATAATAATATAAAACAAAAATAAACTAAAAAGTATAATTTTTATATATTATAATTTTTGATCTAATTGGTTCAAATCAATATTTCGCAAGACAACGTTTTAATTAATTTAAAAATAAATATTGTAAATTCCTCTTTAATTTAGGTTCACTATTCTCCAAATTTGAAAAACTAACATTCATACCCTTTAAACTTGAAAACGGTGGCAAATTTCCCTCATCCATCACTTGGATAAATGGGAAAACTCATTACCTCCACCGATTAATTTGCTACTGTTATACTTTGCTTCTGAACTTGACAATGTTAGCAACTTTAGCCCTTTTTTTAACTTAAGGCAGGAAAAAGATAACGTGACACGAAATTTGAAAGATTAAAACCTAATTATTTAGATAAAAACTCTAGCTATAAAGAAAAATAAATAAGAATAGAGCATATTCCTAATGCTGAATTAAAAAAAGTTACTCCTAACAAACAAAAATTAAAGTTGGGTCACGAGGGTGAATTGGTGGCTCGCGACGGGGTGGGTCACTAATGGGATGGATCAGGACTTTCGCCCCTGTCGAGTCCCAAAGACTCAACCTCATTGCAAGCTTTTTCTCGTGCAACCAATGTTTAATTTTTATTTATCATTATTTTTTAATTATTGGAGTTCTTAGCTGAAACACGGTTTTAATTTTTCAAATTTAGTGTCATTGGCAGCGTTTTCGTCCATTTAGCTAAAGATAGGGCAAAAGTTAATTAAAATTTTGAGGGCAAAGTCAAAACACAGCCTAGGCTGGGGGTGGAGGAGTGATGAAAGCAGCAAGGTTGTTAACTTATTTTTAAATTCGAAGGGAGTAAATACGAGGGGCAAAGGGAAAAAGTTACATGAATTGGGGAAAAGATTATAATATTTATTCCTAATTTAATGGGTAGAAATACATAAAGGAAAATATGTGTGGTTCGTATGAGTTATTACAGAATTAGTAACTGGGACGTAGAATATAAATGGAATTTGATGAGGGACTTTATGCAACATTTCGGTTCCACATGGGTAACATGTTGATCAACAGAAATGTTTGGTTATTTTGTTAACATAAATACCTTCATAAGGGCTAATCGAGGCTGAAAAGAAGAATTGCTGCAATCTCTACATCATCAGAAATATGCACAATATGCCATGCTGGAATTGCACGTAACGGAAATTTGTGACAGCTAGCCCACTATATATGACGTTAAGCATGCATGTTATGGTTTTTCATTAAAGTCTGATAAAGGAAAACAAATAAATTCACAGACATGGAAAAAGAACAAAATATTTTAGGATAATGGTGATGTTAAATACTACACATTTGATAAAAGGAGATTTTACAAGATGAGATCGATGAAAAAGACCTACGTTCTTTTTAATTGTGATGTTTAGTACTAATAGAGTGCGTGTGGTAGAAATATTCTTTGGACTCAATAGACTCAAACGTGGATTCGAGTATCAAAAATCTTTTAAAAACTTGTTTGTTTGTCCAACATCCGAATCAAATAAATATAAAAAATCTAATATACCAAAATTTTTTTAAGAGATGTATTAATCAATCCCTTTTTCTTGCTTTTAAAGTTATTAAACTTTATCTTTTTGCCTATTGACTGTCAAAATACGTAAACTATTTTTAGGATACCAAAGTACATATTTTTATTATTTTGTTTATTAAATGACAAACACGGAGAAAACTGACAATAGGGTACATGTAAAATTTAACACCCGTTTGTTTTTATTCTTAGAATTTTTAAAAATGTTTTACGTATTTTTTGAGGTAAAAATTTTAAAAAAACTTTTAGCAAATTCTTCAAAAATTTACATTTTTCAAAACAAAAATATTTTCGCATATTTTAAAAACAATACCAAACAGCCCCCTAGTCTCAAACAAAAAAAAAAAAAAAAAGAGAAAAACGTGCAATCAACTTACATAAATTGTGCCTGTAACACTCTATGAGGATGCTTAAATTAAGACCCTTTTCTTGATAAAAAAAATTAAAAATTAAAAACCGTTCTAAATTGTGCTAAAAGTTAATTTCCACATCAGAAAGTAACAAAAGCGTATATAAAATCTGAGTGGCATTTCCCAATTTCTTCTTTGTTTGCTAGTGACCCACGTAAAAATTCTCTAACCACATTCAGACAAAACTACAGAGGCTCCCGTGTTTGGCGTGGGCAAAAAGAGGAAAGCCCCAACTCTGCAAAAGATCAAAGTATATCAACGGTGGTCAGAAGGGATGATGAGCTGATCGTGCGGTTAGCATGCAGAGGAGATATTCTTTGGCAGCTTGGTGTATGCGCAGATCTTATCTGCACCACAATGTCCTTTTTTTTTTATTTTTTTTAATAAATTTTTATATACAAAGACTAAATTCGGATCAGCTATTTCATTTAATTTTATGGGCTCATAACCTCACTGTCAACAAACCAGCGGGCCTGCCATGGTTCAACACCATTTTCCTGATACAGAGACAGCAGGAAAATTCGGCACTGCTTGCTACCACAGTGTACGTGAGCAAGTATTTGGGCCCCGTTATTTAAGCGACGGTGAGCGGTGATTGTTTGGAAAGCAGTCTTGTTTAGACTCTGATTACTTTTTTTTTTTAGAGGGGACACCGTATCATGTCTTAAGAACTCACATGTGCCATCTTGGAACGAAGATCAGACTCTCATTTTTTGGAAATCTATTAGTTTAAAGCATTGTAGTAGTAGAAAATTTTACATTATAATTCATTTTTCTTTTATATTGTAACAATAGAGTTTTACAGCGCTTGAGTTCAAACCAATTAGCTTGAACCAATTATTTAAACACATGCTTAGAGCTTGTTCGGAAATATAAGTTAGAAAAAACGTAAAAATAAAGTTTATCACATTATTTTCTCACATAAAATATGAATTATTATATAAGACTTTCAGTTCAAAACCTTCAAACATGTCTTCTCAAGTGGGCTCATACTCTGTCTTATTTTTATTGTTTTTTTCTAAATAGTAATTCGTTTAAAATTAAAGAATATGATTTTCCTCTAAATCACCCATAAGGGAGAGTTGAATTAGGCCTAATTGGAAGAGAAAATTACATGTTATGTCACAATTTTAAAAATTATGTTCCTTTATGCTACATTTACAAAAGTTTATGTCACATTATAATTTATATGATATATTAAATTATGCTACAAATAAACATATATGACATTTATAAAAAAATAAATCTTAAAAGATGACATTTATAAAAATTTTCACAACTAATAAAAATGTTTGGGCCCAACGTAATTACTTGGGCCTGAACCATGTTCTACCATTGTGATAGAAGTATTTTTGCAGAGCTTTATATTTGTTGTTTTTTCAGATGTAAATCTAAATGAGAAAATTTAGCGTGATACAAATTTCAAAAAGTTGAGACTGTTGTTACAAGTCATTTTCGTGTGTAGATTTCTTTCAAGTTGATCAACTTCTCTATCTATCTCAAGTTTGAATAGTCTTTTTCTCCAACCTGATCGAGACCCTGGCTCGTCCTCTCTTTCTCTCTCTCTCTCCCCCCTTCACAAAGAGGTTGCACATAGAGCACACATGACATTAGATCGCTCCCTGGAACTTGTGAGTGAACAACTCAAATATATGATGAAGTCATGAGAAAGTCTCTCTCTCTCTCTCACAGACACACACACACACTCACAAACACAGATAAAGTCTCCCTCTCTCTCTCTCACACACACACACACACACTCACAAACACACACATACACACATATCCAATCCACCCACCGAGACATTGTCGCCACAGATTCACCCCCACCATGCACGGAGGACACTGGTGATCTGTGTCGAAAAGGCAAATAATCTGGTAGATTACTGAAAATATTAAAGTAGATTACTCTTTGGTGATTAATGTTAACAGATAGTTTACATAGTTTAGTAGATTACTAGTGATAATCTACCATATGGCTTTTCAAGGATGGGCAACAATAGGAGTAAATTAAGAGGTATACTACTTTTGTACCATCGGGATGGTATTCTACCACTTATTTTTTTCTTCCTTTGATTTATATAATTTCTTATAGTGTAAAAGACTAGAATACCCTTAAATAAATACTTGTTTACCTAACCCTAATCTCAAATACTTATAATCAACAGTTCTCAAGTTTCCTTGATCTAGTCTGGGGTGGCTTACCATTGTTGTTGTTGACGAGTAATATAGAAGGGTTGAAAAAGTAGATGTTGGTGTATTTAGGTGATTAAGTATAACTCTATCTTTTTTAAGGATTAAATAGCTATGTTAGATCTTACTTCCCAGAAACAATCTGTTTTCTGTTAGATCCAAGAGTAAAAAGCATATAAATAAAAAGATTAAAGTGAGAATTTTTAATTACACACTTCGTCTTGACATGACCAAGCTGGGAGAAGGAGGGAATTAGTTCATTATTAATTGAGAATAAAAATAAATAATCTAAAATGTAATAGTGTTTAATAAATAGCTCATTTATATTAAAACAAAATTTATTTTTATATAAAATGATATAGAGAAAAATACGAAACAACAACAAGATAATAAAAAACAAAAACAAAAAGAAAGAGAAGAAGAAAAAGAAGAAAAAAGATGAAGTAAAATTAAAAATTCAAGTGTTTAAAAATAGTATAAGATTCTAAAAATGATGTTTATTTCAATATTTTTAAAAACGTGCTATTTGCTTACATTAAGAATTAAAATTGTGATATTTGGTGCAATTTTCCTAATATATTATCATAGGGCTTAAAATGGTTCAAACCAACTCCAGCAAACAATAACATTGACTAAGGGTCCATTTGGCATAGCTACTGCTTGTGTTTTTAGTCAGTAAGAGAAGAAAAGTAAAAGCTACAACTTTTCAATAAGTGTTTGAAATCATATTTTAAAGAGTTTTTATGAGTCAAAATTGTTTTAATTTTTTTAAAAGCTACAAAAAATATTATAGTTAAGCTTAAAATGTATTATCAATACTCTGGTACGAGTTTTAAAATCCATTTCAGGAGTGCTTTTTTGAGAAGCCATATTTTGTGGCTTTGACATGAAGTACTTCTAGATAGCAAAAATACTTAAGACAGATTATCTAAACACTTTTCAAAGCAACTTTTGAATGCAAAAAGTTAAAAATAGCTTCTAAAAAACCCTCCCAAACAAGCCCTAAAAGTCTCACCATGACCATATTATTGCTTCTAGGGGTTGCTGTTGTCCTAACCAACTCCTTTAAGTTCATTAATTGAGGAAAAGGATTTTGATCCTAAAGAAGCCGGCTTTGATTGTTCGGAGGGTCCATGCCGATTTGTTCTTCCTTTTCTTGAGAATTTGCACAGTCAATTGTTTTGTTCATGGTTAATCATTTATTTCATCAAAAGATACATGTTGCAATTACTTTTGGCATAGTTCTCAAGATAATAAAATGTTGTCACTAGGAGCCTATGATTTGCGTATTTTAGTCAACTATGCTCCAACTATAGGGTGCGTTTGACAACCTGTTTTAACTGCATAATTTAAATTGCTATAATACAAAGCAACAATAGGCTGCATGTTACAGTAAAATTATTTCTATTTTTAGTTTTAATCGCGTTGCTAAACATACTTATAGAAAATGCAATTCAACAATACTTCAACATCATGCCCCTGCTAATTCACAACACTTGTCTTCATGACCTACCAAATCAATTATGAGATAAAAGCTTAACCGAATACAGAAAACGGCATTTCCACCCAAACCTCAACCAAATATAATGACAACTAACATTTTTCAGATTTTCGAGAGAATTTTAGGTAGAGTATGAAAAATACTTTGTTAATATCACACTACATTTAATACTTTATTATGGGCTATTTAGTTTTTTATATGTTTTTAGAAAAGCTTTATATATATATATATATATATATATATGATGTTTTAGTTTTATCCAAAAGTATATTATTAATTTTTTATCTCATCGAATATATACTATAAAATTAACATTTTATATACAAACATACATCAATCAACACTCAATTTTATGTAAAAATGTCTAGAGTATCTTTAAAAAGAAAACAAAAAACTTAAAGAGATTCTGATTCTTATAAATTAAAAGGGAAAAAAGCACCATCATTACTTGAAAACGAAAACCTTATTTATCAACTTATTTTCACTGCCTCCACCTGAGCCAAGCCCACCACCTATGTATGCCATGTTCTTGATTGCCCGAACCTCTAGCAAGACTCGGTTCTCAAGCCTTTCTAAAAGAGGTTGTCGTTGCCAGAACCGGGGGCGGGATGCCTCGTTGTGGTGTGGCATCGCGAGATCTGGGAACCCATATCATTGCATTGTGGTATCTGGGGATGGAAGTTGTCATGTTGTAAATCCGATCCACCCCTCCCACATGTCGGAAGATCTAAGCCAGCCTTGTCGTGGCGTCACAAGATTCATAACTAGTTTAAAATGTTTTTTGACGAGCAGGGATTGGGCAGGGGCCTTTTTATTTTTATTTTTTTTTTATTTTGCTACTATTTTTTATTTTTTTCTTAAAAAAATTGAATATTTTTAGCATTTTGTTATGATGCTTTTTAGGATATTCTGGTCATTTTAAAATCAAAATTGTATGTTGACTAAGAAATGACATGTATATGCTTATTAAGTAAAAACAATAATGTAACAATTTCACATATGGCTTCACTAAAAGGTGTAAGGTTTAAATCCTAACTTCATACTTAAAAAAAAACCTTAAAAACAAATAGGATGTTTGACATAGTGGTTAGAATTGTAAACACTGTAGCATGTAAGGACTTAACAATTAGCAACTTTTTTTCTTTTATTGTAGTATAAAAGAGTTTTATATTGTTTTTAACTAAAAAGTTAGTTAAAACAAACTTTACTAAACAGGCTGGTCTACTAATGATATATATTTGCAACAATCGTAAATGAAAAGAGAAATACACTTTTTAGATAATTTAAAATGCAAGACATAAAAAAATAATAAATAACCCATTTCATTATCAAGTTCCTGTGCATAAGGTTCTCTTTTATGTTATTGCCTACTGCAAAATTCTACTATGATAGAATAGTAATAGAGTAGTAAAAATATATACAGTAACAAAAGAAATAATAATCTTTGGTGGGCAACTAACGCTTTGTTTGATAAGAGCAAGGGAGAAGGGTGGACGGAGAGTGGCGAAAGAAAATGAGCAATCTATTATTTTATTGGAATGAAGAGAGGAGGGATATGAGACTGGAAGGCGAGATTTATCATATTTTGGATTCTTCAATTAATGAAATGAAAAGATCGAACATATTCATCATATTTAATTTAAAAATACCGTTTTACCTTTAAAAAATTTAATAATTAATAATAAAATGTACAATGAACAACTAATTATCATCAATTAGTTTAACTTTCATCCACTTATTCTAAACAACATAAAAAATTATTATAATTCTCATCGTCTCACCTTAAATTTCTCCGTCCTTCATACTCTTCTATCCCATCTAACAAACGGAGCCTATGGTAAGTTTACATGAGTTTTGCGAAAAGAGGATTAAATTCGGTAAATGCAAGGATCGACATTTTTGAGTAGCTCTTTTTCGAAAAGCCTGAGAGAAAGTGCATAGCTTTTTTTTTTTCTTTTTTTCTTTTTTAAAAGATTCCTGAGAGCCGTGACATAAACCCAGGAAAGAAAAGAGAGACTGTGGCTTAGTTGTATTAAGTAATGAAGTGACAGGCAAAAATAATTCTGACTTTCGCGTGGACCACAAAGCAAGGGGTATTTCCGTCACTTTGCAGTTTGTTAAGACCAAAGACCTTCCAGTGGTGTTTTCGTTATTTTGAGCAAAACGATGGGTATTGTTTGTAGGCGAATCGTTTTCGCAGCCCGAGATCCACATAGGGATTTTGAAAGAGACCGAAAAAAGAGTGGGATTTTCGGTTCGGAGGCGTTTAAATGCATGTACGGACAACATCGGAATCTCGGTACTAACCCCTAAGGGGCCGATACGTGAATTTACGATTTGCCCGTCTCCGCGAACGCCGTGTCAAAGTCAAACTCAGCTAAATAAAATAAACATTTACTATCCTTTTTTCAGGGAAAAAAAAAAAAAGAAACAAAAAAACATTTACAGGTAGTTTTTATAGCCCTTGTTCACGGTTCCAACTGTTTTTTAATGGCCGTGACCCTTTTTGTTACGATGTAATCCCTATTGAAATTTAACCTAAAAAAATTCCGACTGCTCTCCTAAATAACTAATGATAGAGACAATTTTATTTTACCAGTGAAGTATAAGTGTTTTTACTGTCAAATTAAATTTTTAACAGTCTAATTAGTAACTATAAGCAGCTTTGTATTATGTGCTATAAATTTTTAATATGTATTGCCGTCAATTAGCCTGTTAAAATCTTCCTTTGACTACTGAAATCTCATGCTTTATCAGTGGAATAAAAACATATTTTCTACTATAAAAATTTCCTTACAATTATCCTTATCTTTTTCTTAGACATTTTGTTTAGGCATATTTTGCTAATAGATAGCAAATGACCTTTTTAACATTGTTGATAGATCGTTTGACTATTCAGTTGTAACTAAAGTCTTAAATTTAAAAACTGTAGTGTGTGAAAGCTTTACACTGTAACAATTTTTTGTTTTTTTATTATAGTTATTTTAGAATTTTATACTGTTCACAGTTACAATTGATGAATTAAAACTAAAATGCTAAACCAACAGTAAATATTGTTGTCAGATAAATAAAGGTGTTATTTAATTGAAAGTGATTCCTCTACTAGTAGTATTTGTTGTACTCTCAAACTCTTCTTGATTATTTTTTCTATTTCAAGCCACTTCCTAATCAGTAAATCATATATATATATATATATGTACTTGTATAACTATTATTCCAACGTCAAAATTACATTAAAAATACATTAAAACAAAAAATAATGAAACTTGATGAAAAATAAATAGTTTATAACTTGAATAGTATCAATAATTTTTTTTTTTATAGTATCTTACCACAGAAATAGAATTATATATGGGCAAAACTACAATAAGACTCTTTTCTTTTTTCTAATAAGGCTTTATTTTTAGCTTTTAGACAAAAGATCGAGGGTTTAAAATTATACTCCTATATAAACAAAAATAGACACAACCATATAAAATCCTAACTTCTAAAAAAAAAATAATTAAAAAAACCTCAAAAAATAAAACAAAAACAGAACAGTAGATTTTCTCCTCCATCGCCGCCGGCAACGAAGGAGGCAGAGGGGACCCTCTTGGCCGTTTACCCTCGCCAGAGCCCGATAGAACAAAGGCGGCGAGCCCGATCGGAGGCAGGAGGAAAAGGAGGACCCACAGTCATGTCGTGACTGAACTTCTTGACCCACAGTGGTTGAGTTCGCGACGGTGCTGTCGTCGGAGATTGCAGCGGCGGCCCTTCGCGCCTTGTTGCGACCTACTGCCTCATGAGCACCGTCAGAGAGTTGACCCACAACCTCTGCCAACGGAATCGTGCAAGTCATGAGTCGCCATGGGAACACGACCACCGTCGCGACCTCCACATTCCCCCACTCCGCAAATCAGTCAAGCCCTCGATGGCAGGTGGGGACGGAATCGCGATTTGGCCCGCAATCTGCCCTCGACGAGATCTACCCGCATGGTGTAGCGATGGGAACGCAACCACCATGGGTCCAGAGCCCAGTCACGGCCTTCGTCGTGTCGTGGTCGTCGCGTCACCACTATTCGTGGCGATATGGGGTCATCGGCCACCCAGATATCCGACAGCCATGGGGTTTTCTTTTATTTTTTCATTTTTTTCCCACTTTTTTAGTTTTTGGTTTTTTAAGGAAAAAACTTGGTGTATATGAACTCATTGAATTAGTGGTAAGCTCGTTTGATTTTTACCGTTACATCTAAATCTAGAGGACTGAAAAAGGTCTCATTGATGATAATTTTTAATAGGTCTTGCCATAACATTGTCATGTATATATATATATTGAATAATGTAATAAATGTAACGTGCTTTTGGTTTTTCTCAAAACAAAATTACTTTAAATTTGCAAAAGACAAAACTTAGGCGCATGTAGAGGTGGCACTAATCGTGTTCGTGCCGTGCTCGTGTTGCCACGTTTACAGCACAACACGTTTAACCCGAATACAAATACGACACGATTAATAAACATGTCAAAAATGTAAACATGAACACGACACGCCGATAGCACGCGTAACACGGCACGACACGATTAAGACGATTATTAAACGTGTCGTGACGGGTTGACATGATAACAACACCTATATGATACGTTTATAACCCAATTAACTAAAAATTTAAAAAAAATCAAAAAAATTAAAAAAAAAAAAACCAATAAAGAAAATTAACAAAAACACTATATCTAATTAATACTAACATATATTTTTAAGTTTAAATGTGTTATAAATGGACGGGTCGTATCGTGCCGTGTCAACACATTTACGGCCCGTTTAATTAAATGTGTTAAGGCGTGTTTAACATGTTAGCACGAATCCAACCCGTTATTTTCGTGTTATTCGTACCAACCCATTTATGGCATAATTAATAAACGTACGGTCCAAACCCATTTATCACATGTCGTTTTCGTATTGTGTCATCGTGTTGTGTCCAAAATTACCGGCCTAGGCACATGTTCTTTTCAACAATTTTTAAAACCTGGCTTGCACGATCAATTGAATATTATGTATGTGAAGTTAGAACAAATATCCATAATCGTGCCACAAATGTAAACATCAAATTTGAAATTTTTGAATAACCCAAGTTTGTCTATTCCTTTCAAAGTCATTATCGAATTGTATATTTGATGGTGTTATGATTCAAAGACTTCTTTTTTTGTAAATTTTTTAATAAGACATTTTTCTAGCAAAAAAAAACTTTGAATGAGTCTCTATCTTTTAGCTGTTAGATTTACAGAAAAAACATATATTTGATCAAATTTAATAGCTTTAAAATATACACCACTTGTGAGAGTTTTCACAGAAGAAGTTCCTTTTAATAGAAGAGAAAATTTCATTCTAACTTTTTTTTTCTTTTTCAATTTTCATGAGACATTCGCCAATATTTGGCAAGCTTTATATGGTGATGGGTATTAGATTTGCCGTAATTGACATGTCTATAAGTAGATAATGACCTTATGCAGCGACAAAGCTCACCTACTTATTTTTCCTTTGCATCTATATATAAATTTAGGAGGTGTTTGATAGTGATGGGAACCACTCAGTTCCCACCACAAACTCAGTTATGAACAGTAAAAAGTTCTCACATGCTACAGTAACAATTAAAAAAATTGCTACAGTATAAAGCTCTCACATGCTACAATAAAAGTGGTTCTTACCCCTTGTTCCCACCACTCTTTTAAACACCCACTTAATCGTCTACAAGAAGTCTAGATTCCCAAACTCTGCCCTATAAATGTCCACTAACTCTTGTCTATTTGATTTTTTTCGCTGTCTTATTCTTGCGTCCGGAAATAGTTTCTCTCAATGATTTTGGATCCTATTTCGAATCCCTTTCTACCAATCCCACATGCAACATATGGTGGGTAAGCCATTTTCGAGCTGTTTTTTCTTGTTATTGTACAATTCTTGCAAGAACACCCATTTGTGGAGTTTATGTGAAAATAAATCTCCATCATAAATAAAACTTTTAGTATGAGATCTACTAAAAAAAAAAAAACTATTTGTGTGAGATAATATACTCAAGTTTTTTTTTTTTTAACCTATTCCATTCTTTTTTTGAAAAGTATTAAGCTACATACATACACAGATAATGTTGTTGGGTCATCAAGTTGGGCCCATGCCGGTGATTAGGCTCAGGAGTGCCCAACTCAAATCTCAGCCCTATATAACATTGTTGTATTCCAGAAGCTTCTTTTTTAGATGATATACGAGAAGGGTGAAATAGTCCATTTACATCTGCATTCAAATTAGAAGATCTTCTAGATGACAATAAACATTTAAGCTGATCAAGATCTACTGAATCCAAGATACACAGAAGGGATAAGTTCTATAAGAGATTACAGTGATATGATTTAGCCAATCGAATATGAGATTTTCACGTAATTAAATTTGAATAATACTTAAACGGTAAGGCTATAGCCGATCCCTGAGAATTATAAATAGGGGCCAGCTCTAGAGAGCAGCCTAAGTCTAGTTTTTGACGTAAACTTTTTGTAATCAGTTTTTTTTTTCATAGTGAAACCCTACCCTTTGAGAAAACCTAAAGCAGACGTAGCATTCAATTGAGGTGACCACTATAAATTTTGTATATTCTTGTTATTATTGTCCTTATTGTTTCATTTATTTTGTTCGTGAGCAATTATCACGGTAAGGGTTTGAGATATTATTTATTAGACGAGTTTTGCTTATCAATGATTGGCGCTAGAAAGAAGGCCTATAAGAACTTTCCAGCCTTTGTCCATGCTAAAAATCTCTTAATTGTTTTAACGACGATGCTACATACTGAAAATGACAACCAAAACCAAAATAACAAAAACAACCATTGCGGCCAAAATGATGGCAACAATGACGCTGCCCAAGGTGGAAGGCAAGAGCCACCACCTCGTCCTCTTCCTCCTTCTACTGATCAAAAGCGGATGCCACCACTTGAAGATTCTTCTCAAAAACCGAATCAATAAAATGCTCAAACCACATACTAAGATGCAATAAGGGATTATGAGTTATCAGGGCACGTGATGATGATGGTTAGATGGACACCTACCTAGGAGGATATAGACATTGATCCCCAACTAGATGATGAGATCACAGCAGCCAAAGTGAGAAAATACAAGGGAAAAGTCAATTTTGGGGGTGTTACAAGAAAAGGGTATTTCAGACATTAGCTGTATGATCTACAGCGCTATCGATCTAACGGTTGGGACAGAGATACCCATCTGAGAGCCAAGATTTACGTGGGAAAACACCTCTTCAAATAAACGGTCTAGATGAATTTCTACGACATAGATGCAACAGTTGATATCCATGATTTGACAACTTGATAATCGAGGTGGCTTCTCAGCTTCACGATCATCATTAATTGTCAGATACCCTAAAAGACTTCCTTAGCAAGGCATTGACGAGGGTGAACCTTCGATGACCTTAAGGCACTTGGGCTACTAACCAAAGAAGTACCTCGAGCTAGGGGTAAATATTGTTGGGTCATTGAGTTGGGCCCAGGTTGGTGATTGGGCCCAAGAGGGCTTGAGTTGGATCTCGGCCTAGCCTTGGCATATTCCAAAAGCTTCTTTTTTAGATGGTACTTGAGAAAGGTAAAATAGTCCACTCACATCCATATTCAAATTAGAAGTTCTTCTAGATGGTGATAAGCATTCATATTGATCAAGATCTATTGAATTTAAGATACTCAGAAGGGATAAGTACTATAAGAGATCACAGTGACATCATTTAGCAAATAAAAGATGAGATTATCATGTAATTAAATTTAATAATGCTTAAAGGGTAAGGCTATAGCTGACTCCTGAGAACTATTAATAGGGGTTAGCTTTAGAGAGCAGTCTAAGTCTAATTTGTAGCGCAAACCTTTTTTAATAAGTTTTTTATAGTGAAATCTTATCCCTTAAGAAAACCCAAAGTAGACGTTGCTTTTAATTGAGGTAAACTACTATAAATTCAATGTGTTCTTGCTATTATCTTCCTTTACTATTTCATTTATTCTGTTTGTTAGCAATTATTCCAGTGAAGATTTGAGAGATTATTTATTAGATGAGTTTTGCCGGTCAATAGATAATATTATGATTTCAGCAGGATATGTTAAATATCAATGAAATTCAAAAATAAAAAATAAAAGATAACGTGGCTAATTTAATTTATAGCACCTGCTAACTACATAGCCATCTTTATTTAATAATTTTTTAAGTGAAGATGGCACTTTCATTGATAAAAAAAAAAAAAAAACAATGCATTATAATAAAGTAAACAATCAAACTATTGTATTATGGAAGAGTAAAGAAGATTTCTTGTCGCATTATTTCCTTTTGGTGTGTAATGTGAACATAGCTCTGCAAGGAAGATAAAAGCAAACTCCAAAACAAATAAACATTCGGCTCTGCAAAAATGACCTTCACCTGGACAGCACTGCACGTTCTTATAGTCATCATACGGTAACAAATCAATTATTCGTGTTGATCTTCACCCGTATAAAATCTTTCTGATATGACCATCAAAGTTATAGATCGAAAAAAATAAAAACACACACACAAACTTAGGGGAAGACAATGATAAAATTCTTCAAAAAGTCTCATCTATAAGACCCTTTTATTTTCCTTAGATATGAATCTGATGGTTATAAATTAACAAGCACACAATAACTTAAATAGAACCAAGTGCATCATATTATCAAAAACTAAAAAAAATTAAAAATTATAAAAATATAAAAATCTTAGAAAAATAAAAAAAAAAAGTTTAAGGTCTGGTCTCGCCGCAAGAAAGGTCTCGTTGGTGGAGGGGGTTGGATATTGACCACCACGGTGGGCCAATTGACGGCAGGACGTAGCGAAGGAGTTAGTTTTAGCTGTAGGTCAGATCAGGCAGCCATCTCCTCCATTGATAACGTGAAGCCCACCCCCCCGTCTCCTCCGATGGCAGCGCATAGTGTTTCTTTCCTCCGCCCATCTCCTTCGACGTAAAGCCCCAATCTCCTCTGACGTGAAGCCCGCCTATCCCTCAGCAATGCATCTCCTTCAATGGTGGTCACGATTGATAGATTCCATCGCCCCTCCGTCACGATTCCATCGCTGACCTTGGGTCGAGATCGCGACCATCGCGTTTTGTGAGGCAATAGGGCACAAAGGGCTGCCAACTCTCACAAGCTTTTCACCAATTGCATTCAGCCTTCGCTGTCATCATTGAAGAAGTCGCCAATGCCGAAGGCAGGAACTTAGGCAAGGATGATTCTGACTGCTAATAGATTTTTTATTTTTTTTTCCTTTGTTAATCATTAATTTTTAAATTTTAATTATAATCTTGATTGTGTAAGGGAGAGCCCATCGTAATTAGGTGGAGTTGAGGGTTTTAAACCATTGGATTTAATCCAATGGGTAAAAAAGGTCTTCTCTATAAGAACTTTTTAGTGGATCTTATTGTAGACATTTCTATAAACTTGAATATAAATGGAGTGTTTGGTTATTAATTAGAACAAATTATAATTGATAAACAGTGAAAAGCTATCACATGTTATAGGAAAAAAACAAAAAGTTGTTTAGTGTAAAGTTCTCACATACTGTAGTGTTTTTAATCAAAATTTGTTCCAACCATACTTTTCAAATAACCCCAAAAGTCACAATTAGATAGAGAAATGTGTGGACCAAACTCATAAGTACTATATTTAGGATCTACGACGACATAAACATTTACTCGTTATGGAAACACTAACAAAATCCAGAATGGATGGGAAAAAAAAAGAAGAAGAAGCAGAAAGTGGATCGTTCTTCCTTCATGACGGGAAAAGATTGTTGGAATTTGAGGCGAAAATGAGGGAACAAAAAGTAAAATGAAGTAGTCAGACAATGAAAGGAGTTAAAAAAAAAAAAAAAGTTTGGCTACCCTTTAGTCCTATTAGGGAAGATGTTCAGTTTCAAACTCTAATAGATAGTTGGAAAAAGAAAAAAAAGGAAAAAAATTAGGATAAATACGTGTTGTTCTTTTCACCTTGAGAATAAGCTCCAATGACTCATAGACTGTTTGGTACATAGGTTCAAAATCGTTTAACACAGTTTAAATCATAAAAAGTTCAAATTGATGTATGGTGGAGTAACAATTAAAGCCGATTCAAACCATAAAGAGGGTTTTAAAAAGGCCAAAACCTTTAAAATTCAAACTTTGTCTTCTTCAAGTTCACACAGTTTAAACTATTTTCTGCAATAAAAATTATTTTCATTTTCGTTTTTCTTTCCTAAAACATAGTTTTTTAAGCATCAGTTCTCGTTTTAAATTTGATTCAAACTATAAAGTTTTAAACTACATCATTCTGAACCTGCACACCAAACGAACCATTAATAATTGACTTCTAAATTCTAAATATATCGGAACTTAACTTTTGGGCGTAAAATCTGACCTCTTCTTTAAATCGAGATATATAGGCTAGACCTGTGATACATCCATAAACATCTTTTGCAAAGGGTGTTATCACAACAGCGTTCCATTCGTGTTTAAATTTATCAACACTGATATATTAGTTTTTTGTTGCAAAGTTTAGATAAAGTTTGAACCAAGTTACTTTCATCACGTTAAGAATTAAACGTCCTGACTTTATACCATGATGGCAATGAAAACGTAAAAAAAAAAGAATAATAATAATAATGACAATGATGATAATAGGGAAAGACTACAATAAGAACTTCAAAATATTCTTATTAATAAGATCTTTTTTTATTATCAATAAGACCTTTTTTTTAGCTCTTAAATGAAAAATCAATTGTCTAAAATTGCAAACCTAGGTAAACAAAAATAAACATAACTATTTTAATCATAACTTTTTAACACAACAATTATAAAAAAGAAAAATTAGATTGGTTGGCCTTTTTAGTGGTCAATTTAAAATAAATGACCATGACTTTTCTAAATTAAGCAAATAGCTTATCCACACTTAAAAATTAGGGGCATGTTTGGTGAAAGAAAAAATTCCCTCATTTTTTAACCTATAAAAAGCATTTTTTTTCCCCTTCCAAAAGACATGTGCAAAACGTAACCCTTGTTTTCTTTTATTTTTATAGAGTGGATAGGCCATTTTCCTAACTTTAAAAAACTTAGGCTGTTAACTTAAAATCTACACAAAAATAGGCAACGGTGAAATCAAAGGGGGCAGATCTCGTCGCTACATTACAACCGGAGGTGGATAGGTCACGGTAGACGCAACCCAAAGTGGAGCTCCCAATGGATTATGTTGCAAAGTTTATGATGGATTTCGTCATGAATCACAAGGGCAGCGACGAAATCACAAATCGGGGTGGTGACTTTGTGATAAGGTCGAAATTCTGTTGCGACCCTCATTGATCACCTTCCATTGAGAGGAAGCAGTTCCATCACGAACCTTGGTGGTCGCCTTCGATCACGACCTTCATGACTTGTCAAGATTTCTGTCATAAATCACAGCGGTAGCAATGGGATCGTGACATTCGTCACGATGGAGATGCATTTCGAACGTGGGTCACTAGCAATCATGGCGACCTAAGTTTGCTAGCGATCCTTCCGATGGCGGCAAACGTATTAAAATTTGCCCTAAGATGGTAGCCTTTTTTTGGATTTTTTATGAATATGAAATGATGCACATTGACCAATTAAACCAATGGTGAGTTTGTTTGTTTTCCACCAACAGATATAAATCCAAAGAGGAAAAAAAGGTCTTACGGATGAGAATAATTAATGTCTTATAGTAGTTTTTTGCCATAATAATACAACAAATAAGAACATATAAAATTATGATAGTTTATCTTAAATGTAAGAGCTACATCTACTTTTATAAACCACTATAGAAAATTTATCATAATAAAAAAGTTGTAACGCCCCTATATGGGGCTTAACAGTTTTTAAATAAATAAAATAAAAATCAGAAAATAAAGAATAAAACATCAAAGTAATTTACTAGGGACTTAAATAGAAACTCTCAAAATAAAAATAAAACATAAACAAATAAATAAACCACAGTTTAATGTAGTACCTTAAATTTTAATAATATACAACTGTCATCATATTATTTCAACCCTCAGCAAATCTTAATACAGTCACAGAAAGTAACAATCGATGCTTACATGATCATGAAAATCATATTTTGCATTCGAAGCAATTCCAACGTAATATAACTACATAGTTTCCTCAACTGTTTTTCTTGTAACCATCTCACACTTAGTGAGTCCTGAAAAAAGAAAAATATAAGGGAATGGGTGACAACATGCTCAGTAGGGAAAACTATTACTCACCTTAAGGTTTTACTCTTTCCCACATTAAATCTGTATGGTTAGTTAGTTTTCATCATTATCCAAATTATGTGATTTATTATGATCATATTCCGTGGATACCATAGTTAATCATCACCAAGTTTCATACATATACATATATACAATATTAATAGTCATCATTATTCCTAGGTATCTACATTACATAAAGTATCGCTCAACTTATCGAAATCCAAATGGGCATGCTTGGCTACCCTTCAAACATTCTGAGGGTATTCCGGTGGGGGGACATCAAGCCCTGAGTCCTCACCAAGTCGATCTTATATAGTGTATTCTGGGACTTTCGACCCAAGGAAGCGTCATTACCTTCCCCCTATTTTACCTTTTAGGGTATTCGTGCTCAAGGACGTAATCGCCGCCCTCTTCACGTCTCACTATTTCTCAATGTTTAATCATTATTTATAGAGTCAATTTTCCTAACCATGCTTCCCAATTTATAACAACATATGTTAATTCATTATGTTCATCGCTAATCAATACAGGGCGAGTTTATGTCATAGTTTTATATGTGATTCTCATATAATAGCAGTTCAACATAGATACATATATCTTGTGGTAAAACAATTAATTTTAATACTATAAAACCTCACAAAAGATAAGTAATAGAATCCCTACCTTTCAAGCTTCTCAATAATCTTTTAATATCGAAATTAATTAACGTTAGCTCCATACACCCTTGATCCTAAGTCGTGCATAAAGACAATTAAACTAAAGCACAATATATAACCACATCCATAAATGAATTATGTGTAAATCTACATATTTTAGTCTCTAATAAGATTCATAAATCACTTAGGATAGTGTTAAAAAGGTTGCAAGATATTAAGGGATTAGAAGGTGAGCAAAGTTGGGTTCACTATCTACAATTAGCACATGGGTTAATAGGTGGTTTACTTAAGGTAGACGGGTGATATACTGCCACTGGTAGGTTTACTAGTTTCTAATCCAAGAATTGAAAAATTCATAAAAAATAAAATACAACTTCGATTTAGGCTCATGATAGCTCGTTGGAAAGCTTAGGATGTCTACTTTTAAAATATGTAAATCAATTTACAAAATTTATTTTCATCTAATCCCAGAATTTCAAGAAAGAGCCACTGCCCATGAAGGTATTACAAAGTTTATGGAATGTC
>CAMOHE010055327.1:38822-54585 GCA_946598075.1 Artocarpus hirsutus
AGAATTTCAAGAAAGAGCTACTGCCCATAGAGATAATACAAGGTTTATGGAATGTTAAGTTTTTCTTAAACCCAAAGCATATTATTCTTATTCAAAATTTCAAAACCATTCCAAAATAGGCAGCATGCATTATATAATCATAATAAATATATTCTCATGAGTTTTATACAAAAATCATCATCAAACTATATCTCTAGCCTTTCTTGCAAATAATGAGAAAAACATGCATTAAATATGGAGAAAATACATACTAAAGCCAAGTTTGAATTAAAGAAAACATACCTCAAGACTACTTTGAAAAATACCAAAGTTTATGTTAAAAATCAAGCTTGAATTGACTCCAAAGCGGCTTCAAACATGACTGGGAATTATAGTTACTTGGCTACAAAGAGAGCTTTATGCCTTGTGTCTTAAATTTAGTTAGAAATTGAAGTGAGAAATGAGAGAATAAGAAACTAGAGAAGAAGGTGGTGATGGTTGAATAAATAGGCATCAAAATAATTGAGAAGCGGGAGAAGAAAGTTGTAGGAAGAAACAAATGAGCATTAAAAGAAAATATTATTATGTCTCCCATTGAGACTTTTAGCAAATAATGCCAACATAATTGAGGGGGCAAATGGGGCAAGTTGTGGAAGAAGATGAAGGAAGTATTTAAAAATGTGGTTGAGAAAATATATCAATGTCTCCTAGTAGTTGAGGTGAATTAATTTTATGTCTCTAAGTAGTTAAGATGAATTAATTCTATGTCTCTAAGTAGTTAAGGTGAATTAATTCTTTGTCTCCAGATGAGAAAGGGGCTACTTAATTGAGCATTAATATAGCGGAACAAGGTTGATAGAAGTGATGAGTGATAGGTAGGTTTTAAATATTTACTACAGAGACTTGTTAAAAATACTAAAGTGATATCTTATTCATATGATTTTACAAAAATCATACCCGTTAAAATAACGGGTGTTTCAGGGTTTGATAGCCTATACACTTGGTCAAGGTTCCAAGTATTTGTTCTTTCAAGGCTTTTTCTCACAAAAGTTTGAAAGAAGTAAGAACCTAAGAGAAAATATTTTCACTCAATCAATGAAAGTAACAATAATGAGGCTCGATAGTGATTTAAAAAAAAAATTAATATATGAAGAATGTTGAAGCAAATGAAAGCTTGAGAGAGAGTAAATAATTTTCACATGTTATGAGCAATTTTAATATCATGTCTACATTTTAGAGCCCCAAAATGGCTTTAAAATTGAAAATTTCGTGAAAAGAGCTCTTAGAGCTCGATTTACAATGGACAAAACTTTGTCCATTTGAACAGTATCAATTGACTGGTGGAGTATATCCGATCGATCGACCAGTCAAAGACAACAAACATTAGAAAGTCCAGTTTTTGGTAACTTGTTAGACTACTAAAGTAATCAAATTGGTTATAGAATGTACAAACATTACATGTACATATTGTAAAATATTGATTTAAGACAAATTAAGACCAAGTATAGTATCAAAACATATGTTTCATAACTTAAAAAAATCTTTTTAAGACAATATGCAATTTTTGTGAAAAAAAAAATAAAAAAAAAATATATATATAAATTAAAGCTTGTATGAGAAACATCTATTAATAAAATATACATGCAATCAATACAAGACTAAATTAGAGAGATAAACTTACATAGAGCTAGTATTGTACAATCTTCAAGTCTTCAAGCTCTAACCCAACCCATCTTCACGAAAATGTTGGTTCCGAGAGCTTGGTATATCTTTTAATCTTTTTTTTTTCCCCTTAACAACTTGAGTTTGACAAATAATTGAAACCTTTGCCAAAAACAAAACTCAAAGTTGATTATTAGTAAACTTTCAGTCACTTGTTTGTTATCATAAAAATCATATTTAATTAGCTATTGGCCAACTAGAATAGACATAAACACAAGATAACACCGTGACTTTTAACTAAAACTTAACAAGGAAGAAGGAAAATAAATTTAGACCCCAAATGAAATGTTATATATATATATATATATATATATTAAGTTTAACGGGCAAAATGTAAAGATTTGTCAAATTGGAACAGATCAAGGACGTAAGGAGGCAATTATGTAACCATGCCTCAAGTAAGGATTGGATTATAACCTTAACGAGAATTTCAGGCGCCTTTATATGGACATATAGGTCAAAAGATTTAAAGGATAAAATAGCAATATAATTTTCAAGTCAGATTCTAATAAGCGTAATTTCGTTTAATGGCCAGAATAAGAAGCTTAATATGAAATGCTTAAAGTGTGGATTCAAATAAAATCTAATGGGCCTATTATGGGCTCAAAAACCTTAGAAACTACACTAACTAATCTACTAAGCTAAGTTGCATAAAATGAGTGATAATTCGTCAGACCCAAATCGTTAAGTAAAGGCCATTTCGCCGAAACAGGGCCGAGCTTACCAAAAAATAACCTGGTTGGCCAGTTAGGTACGCCAAGACCAAGTTTATTCATAAACTCTTTATGATTTTAATGAACTAAGAATAATATGTCAAGTAGAAATTTTATAATGATTAAGAAGCAAGTTAGAACTATCCTATAAGCAATAAATGTTCTGGGGCAATTAATGAATTAATTAATTGCTTAATGATTGAATTAATTTTGGGATAATTTATAATCAATTGGTTATTAATTATTAATTAATTAAGTATGAATACGGATAATACATTTGGGGTAACCAAATCCATAAGAAATAATCTTACTAGTTGGTGGCGGTTAACTCTGGTATGCTAGATAAAGGAGCTTTCAGACGATGTTATAACGCATAATTTAAATAAATACAAATTTCATCTGCATGGCTACAACATGGAACGACGATTTGAACATTGTTTTGAATGCATATCTAAACTACATGCTATGGGTGTGATTGATGTTGTGACGATACAGTGTGTGCAAGTGGTATGCTTATCATGATTGAAATCCACATGAAGATAATGAAATGTTATGATTTGTCCACAGGCAATGATATTATGTGCACATGCTTTTAAACTATGTTACAGTTCACATCATTTTAAACTGTAAAAGCCAATAAAAGGGTTAAGTTTCTTTAAGTGTCATACCCATCTCTGGATTAAGGAAGATAATAAACAAGAATGAAAAATCTATAGCAATAACTTTGGGTGTGGGTGTTTTGGTCTCACTCATCTGGATAAATACATAGGGCCCATAAAAAGGTAATAAGCATGATTGGATTTTGCTTATTATCATGCAGTTTGATACCGTGACACATATTTAAGAATTTTACAAACAAGAAATCTTTTTGAAAATTGAAAACAGGCTAAAAACTACAACCTATTATAGTGCACCGCGAATTAAGTATGACTTCCAAGTGTAGGCCCATTAGCAAAATTGCTATGCGCACCAACTATATTATTAGTTTTATTGTATTTATAATTTTAGAACCTCATAGTGATTTATTTAAATAAGCTCAACTTTAGTTTTTTTGTAATCTGTGAATTTTTGGTAGCCTAGTTAATGATTAAAGTCGAGTAATCAAGTTTAAATATGCTAAGTAACAGTCTAGAAGGTCGAGGTCATTTTCAAATAACAAGAAACTCACCAAAAGCTCAAGGCTCAAACAATGAGAATGGAGGGTCAACGCACAAAAAGCAATGATGCATCTTGTTCAACAGGAAGTACTAAGATGAAAATTTCAACAAAATAAGAAGACAAATGTGCCAACATGTCCATCAACAAGAGTTATAACAACCAACCATCCAGAATGTTATTGGAGATTATGAAGTAAGCATGGTGACAATAAGAAAAAAAGTGAATTAATTAGAATATATTCGCTACTTCTCTCAAATTGAACCACATAAAGTTAATTGAGCTTTACAAGAAAAAGCTAAAGCCGTGCAGGAAGAGTTGAAAGAGTTAAAAAAAAAAAATGATACGTGAAAACTCATACCCAATTACATGTTAACCATTACAATAATTAACAATGATTCATCAACTGGATACCGAATCAACATCTCAAAGTCGAGTCGAGTGGGTTAGGGACTTCTGTGATTCCAGCCCAAATAAAGTTAGCCTTGTTTGATATTTTGGTTCAAAGAATTCTAACCAATAAACAGTATAAAACTCTCAATAAAAAGTAAAAAGTTATTACAATATAAAGTTTTTATACGTTACATTTTTTAAATTAATGTGTTGAGATTAAGCTGCAAAATACCTCTTTGCTTATAATAAGGGAAAAAAACTAGCGCCAAATGTTCGCAGATCCTCAAAAAATGTATTGCAATTTGGCCACGTTTATTTATTTATTTATTTTTTATTTTGGTAAATCACAAAATCCCATTTCTTTATTATTTTTGCTCCTTTTTATTTTATTTTTCTATTTTCCCACTTTTTCCACAGTATGCTTTTCCCATATCACTCAGACTCTCTTGCCTCTTCTAGCTTTTGGCAGAGAGAGAGAGAGAGGGACAGTGGCCATCGGGCGGGAAACCGCTCTCATTTTGGGGCAAAAGTAAAACCCTCTCTCCCTCCACTCCCATAATAAAACCACACCACACGCGGATCTTTTCCTCTTTCTTCTCTCTCTTCGTTCTCCCTCTCTCTTTAAAGCCCTACTCTCTCTCCCAATCTTCCATCACCATAAACAGAGAGGAAGCAGAAAAATTCATGGCATTTCCCCGGAAGGACCAAGAAGACGACACCACCATCGACGTCCACACCGCTGCCGGCGCTCCCATCAGGTACGTCACTCTCGACCACGTCTACTCCGCCACTTCTCCTTGCGTCAGCGTCAGCGTCAGCGCCAACGGATCCTCCAACGTCATGTCCAAGAAGGTCAAGGCTCGCAAGCTTCTCCTGCTCGACAATTTCGCCTCCGAAAACGATGACGGCGCCGAAGACAACGACGGCGACAATCGCAAACCGCAGTCGATTCCTCCCTTACGCAAGCCTCCGATTGTGAATGTCTACTCTCGCCGCTCCAAGAGGCCGCGGCATTCCGCCAATTCCGTTTCTTTCTACGATTCTCTGCTCGCTCGGGCCGAGTCGACATCCGGAGACGCTGGTGATGGCGGCCGCGGTGTTGAGGATTCCGAGGTCGGGGGGCTGGTGAAGAAGGCGAAGAAGAAGAGTGGGGGGAGATTGGGGCCCGTCGGTGAACTAGTTAAATTAGGTGTGGATTCCGACGTGTTGTCGGGTTTGGATAGGCCGAGGTTGAGAGACTGTCGGAATTATAATTTCAGTGGGAAGAGTAATCACAAGGGTTTGAAGAGGAAGAAGCACAGTTCTGGGGAGAACTGTAAGAACGCTTTCTCGGACTCACCTACTACTAAGAGATGGGTCAGGTAAAAATGTCTATTTAGGGTTTAACTTATGCGAATAAGTTCAGTTTATTTGAAGGATTGATGTGGATTCTAAAAAGAAAAGAAAAAAAAAGAATAAGCGAACTTTGGGGGTTTGGTTGAATTGGTAAAGTGTTGATTTTACACTAAAATGTTGTGTTTTGATTATAGTTATCTACAAAAAAATCTCTGTAGGGTTCCGATTGTATGGAATGGATAGTTAAATTGAATAAATGTTTGGACGTTGAAGAGGCAAAGTGTTCTCATTAGTGAATTTGGATATTTGGTTGAATGGGAAAAATTTGGATTTTGACATTCACAGGCTGAGTTTTGATGATGCTGAACCAAAGTCATTCATTGGGTTACAATGCAAGGTAAGTGCTTTTTAATGCATTAGATCCCCTTTCCGTTTGAAGCTTACTGTGTTATGCTTTTATCGAATTTATGGGTGTCTGTTGAGTACAGGTTTATTGGCCGCTGGATGCTGATTGGTATTCTGGTCGAATTGTGGCATATAATTCGGACACTAATGAACATCATGTATGCTATATATGTTTTGTTAATTATATCTAAAATTCAAGTTCCTACGGCTTGAAAAGGGTTTGGGGATTGATCTTGATGAAACAAATGCAGGTCAAATACAAAGATGGTGATGAGGAAAAGTTGATACTTTCAAATGAGAGAATTAAGTTTTATATTTCTCGTGAGGAAATGGAAAGGTTGAATTTGAGTTGTATTCTTAGTAGTGTGGACAGTGATGCCTACGATTACAATGAGATGGTCGTCTTGGCTGCAAGTTTGGATGACTGCCAGGAGGTTGAACCTGGGGATATCATATGGGCCAAGCTGACTGGTGTGTGATTCTTTTCTTTTTCCTTTTTTTTGCCCTGGAGTAAAACTGGTATGTGATTTGTCTATCAAATTCTATGATATATAGAGGTTAAGTGATGGATTAAATTGTAAACATATATGTGTTGCTTTGAGTTACATACGTGGTCTGAAAATCCTTCTGCGCTGCTGATTTAGTTTTCATTAAAAAGTTCAATTTTTCCCCATTGTCGACTCTCAACCTAATTTATGCATAAATTTAATTAATTGCATTATGGTGAATGTGAATTGTGATTTTTTATTTTTTATATTTATATATGTATTTTTTTTTTTCTAGAAGCTACTAATTTCGCTCAAGTAGTCTAGTAACTTTATGAGCATTATTTCTAAAGCCTAGCCTATTGAAGGTAAAGGTACATACTGTATTGAAAATCAGCCAAAAATTATCAGCCAAAAATTAAGTCGTGTGACAGAACTACATATGTTTGTTTGACAGTTAAGAAGAAGTTTAGGGTCGTGTCTATCTTTTGATCCTGTGTTACTTGCCTTGCAGTATGCATACGTATAGTTCTATAATGGTGATATTGTTGTTAGTACTGAGGTCTCTGCCTTGTTGAGACTAGCTTTTGTGTACAAAATGGTTGTAAAGTTGCCCATGTTACCCATTTGCTAAATGCTCGGAAATTCCATACAGCTTTTCATTTGGAATGCTAGAATTGAAGTTTCTAGCATCAACTTGTGGAGGACCGGTGTTCATAGTTTTTGTTGGAAATCCTGTAGTTTTTTTTTTTAATTGCATTTACAGTGACTATTCTTTATTTTTTTGCCAGAAGATATTCTTATTTTGTTTTAAATTTTATATCAACTACTTTTAATTGGTTAAGTACAGGTCATGCTATGTGGCCAGCGATTGTTATAGATGAATCTCTCACTGTTGACCGGAAAGGCTTAAGCAAAACTGCAGGGGGCAGATCAGTTCCAGTACAATTTTTTGGTACCCATGATTTCGCAAGGTTTTCTTATTCTTTGAGATTTAAAGGATATATATAGATACATACATACATACATATATATATATTTTGACAGTGTACTTTAATTACTCATTGTGTGTCTCACTCAAGCTGATATAATTATTTGATTCATTGTAATTATCCAGGATAAGGGTGAAGCAGGTCATCTCATTTCTCAGGGGCCTTCTTTCTTCTTTCCACCTCAAGTGCAAGAAGGCACGGTTTATTAGAGGCTTGGAAGAAGCAAAAATGTAATATTATATGCTGGAGTTAGTATTTAATTTTATGTATTTATAAGGTTGAGGTGAAGATCTATTTTTTCAAAAGATATTGAACTAGTATCTATTTCTGTTATTAGTTTATTGGTATAGCAATTCAGGCAATAGAATGCCTTTCCGTGTGACCATAGATACACCAAGAACTTTGTTTTTTATGGTTCTGTATCAGAGCAGGCGTTTAATCCTGGGGGTAGGCTCTTGTAGAAGGTTACTTCGTTAGCAATTATTTGGGGAATTTGGTTAGAAAGGAATCATAGGATTTTTGAAGGAATTGAAGAAGATAGTTTTGTATTGTGGAATAAGATTAAATATTGGGTTTCACTGAGGGTTTACCTATATAGAGAGTTTCGTGGTCCGGGTTTGTTGGATTTAGTTGGTAGTTGGGCTCCTTTGTTATAGTCTCCTCCTTTTTGGTCAATTCACAGATGAAATGAAATCTCTTCCTTTTTTGTACTTAATTATCTTTGACCATTAATACAATATTGTATATTGTTTTTAAAAAAATCAGACTAGGCCTTTTAATCATGTAGCCAGAGTTAAAGCATTGCATGAACACTGAAAACAGTAATTTTTATTATGGGTTTTGACAAGTGATCCAAAGTTGTCAAAGGTTTTGGCTTCCTCAAATATTTTGGGTGTACTGATGGTTTTTTTGCACAATGCTTTTTGATCAGTCCCATTGATGATTTATCCAGTTACTTGTTCTAAATAGATTGAACTGATACGTGTGTGTGTGTGTGTGTGTGTGTATTTTGTAGGGATCAATACTCCTATTTTGTTAATCAATATGTTGATATTTTTGCGGCCCCTATTTTTTGTGCTATGGGGCTGTCATTTATTTGAATGATTTTCTTCTAACTAGGTATCTGAGTGAGCAAAAGCTTCCGAAAAGAATGCTACGGCTGCAAAATGGAATTAATGTTGAAGAAGATGAGGATGTGAGTAGAGACGACAATGGGTATACAGATTCAGGTGAAGATTATGTAGAAGATCTGGGGATGCAAAGAATGTTGGAGGGCCTCCGAACTTCCCCATATGTGATAGGGGATTTGCAAGTGATAAGCCTTGGTAATTTTCATCTGAACGTTCCCATGTTATAAAGGCTTGGACAATGTTGGAAGGAACACTTGCATTTGAATTATTTGTTGTGAAGTGAGATAGAGTTTTGGCCACATTTATACCAGCAAAAGCTTGTATGGGCATTATTTGTTGTGAAATGATAACCGTTAATTCAATTTGTCTTGTACAATAAAGAGTATGTTGCTTGTTCTAATAGTTGGTGGTTTTTGTTTTAAATCCATAAACCCTCGAGTAATTGGTTGTTGAGAATTGAGATTGTCATTCTCTTATTAGCTTCATAAAATTTTCTTTGCAGGAAAGATTGTTAAAGACTCGGAATATTTTCAGGATAATACTTCCATTTGGCCTGAAGGATATACTGCTCTGAGAAAGTTCACTTCAATAGCAGGTGGAGCATTGTGAAGGAATATTATTCATGCTTATAACGTGAAGGTTTCCCTGGCTTATTTATCTGTGATGCCATGTAATAACACTTTTTCATTATTAATCAACTTTTGGGTTTCAGATCCAAGTGCGTGTGCAATGTATAAGATGGAAGTGCTAAGAGATGATGAGTCACAGATTAGACCACTATTTAGGGTGACACTAGATACTGGAGAGCAGGTTAGTTAAATGGTGATGCATTTTCTTCTTTTCTCATTCACAGATTCACATTGCGTCCTTCACATGTTTAATGATAGTCTTTGCTGTGTTAAAGAAAAAAAATTGGTTGCAATGCATCAGTAATGGCTGTCCACGTTCCATACCATGGTTTCAAATATATGGAGGTTGAAATTTCTTCGAACCGGAAGAATTGAAAGGAAATTATTGTACGAATTGATGCAATATAGGTGCTTACCAATTTACCACATATTAACTAAACTAAATTGCGTCTTATTCATTCTCTTTTTGACGTATGATCACTGACGAGTAAGGACAAATACAATGCTTTTCTTATTGGGCAAATCCTTTTTTTCTTAATGGCTATTTGGGCAAATCTTAAGTATGATTTCACATGTTAAGAAAGCTGAAATTTCATTTTTTTTAAACTTGAAATTTCAGCTATGTTATGGTTCGACAGACAACTTTTAAGGGATTTTATTTTTCGTTGATTGTATTAAATTTGAAGGATGTCATTGGGAACTAAGCCTCGTTTTGCTAGTTTTCTTTTCTCGTTTTTCCTTTCCTTTGGTGTGTGTTTTATTATTATTATTATTATTATTATTATTGTTTTATTTTAATTTTTGAGGATACCTCATTCTCGTGTTTTGTAATTTATTTTTGTCACTAAAAGGAGGTTTTTCTCATCTTTATATGGAGAAGAAGACATCATGTGTCAATTTCGTTCTTTTGCAATCATGAAGGGTAAATTTGTAAGCTTTGTTAAGGGTAGAAATCACCTGGGTGTGCCATAGGCATACTAAAGTATATAGTTGCTAGGATGGATTTAGAGCCCGTGTGGTTAGAGGGTGTACAAAATTTGAATCTAAAATCTCCTTTGAACTAATGTTTGGCAACCAAAAACTCAAACCCATTTTCCAACCACGATGTGATTGTTTGAACTCAATATCTCTCTAAATTCAGAATTAGCTCTCCCTTATTTTCAAGATTTTGAACCCATTTTTCAAATTTCTTATTTCAAACGAAAAAAGTTCAAATCTTTATGTTTCAAACCTATGAAACAAACGGACCCTTACTTTGGATTTCTTGCTTATATTTGTACCTTTGAAGCCCACCAGACTTTTAATTTGTCTTTCTTGAGACCCTAGATGTGTAATTCCTATGTTCTTCCATTTGCTCTGGCCTTGCTTGTAATTTAACTTAGACACGTTTAGACATCTTGGATAGATTCTTAGGGTTGTTTGTTTTGAATACTTTTGGTACTTAATGGACTCAAATTTAGATTCGAGTATCAAGAATCTTTAGATACGTGCTTGTTTTTCCCAAAATCCAATCCTTTGAGTATCAAGAATCTAAGTTTTCAGAGTTCTATTCTTTCCTAAACTTTTGATATTCGGATATTTCTGCTGCAGTAAAAACTGAAATTCTCTCTCCTATATTTGGGAAAAAAAAAAAATTTTTTTATTTGATATCCAATTCAAATGATTCTTTTTTCATTATGTTTCTAGTAAAGAAAGGAATAAATTAAGACTCATATTGCATATTTTTTAGGACCATTAATATTAAAATTTTATTAGATTTGTTAATAAATTAAAAACTATTTTCACTATCTCTTCAAACACAAATTTCAATTTTATTCTATACTCAGATTAAAACTTAAATGTACATCCAAACGTCAATTCGGATAACAATTTAAATCACTAACTCAAATCTTAATTCAAATCATACTAACTCAAATCAAATCACTAATTCAAATCTATTTACCGAACGGACCTTTAATCTCTTTGAGATTGTTCTAAAATATATCATGTCACTTCTTGAGTTTACTTGACAACTTTCTTGAACCTATATCTTTATCTGCTTGCAAGCCTCCCTCTTTATTTTTTCCTCTCTTTTTTTTTCCTCTTTAAGTTACTATAGTTTTTAGAAGGGCATTTTTTATTCTTATATTTTATTTTAATTTTTGCTTGGATGGTTAGTTGTTCATTAAAAGAGTGCTCATTGTGAGAATTTCATAACTACATTCGTGCATTGTGGAGCATCTAGTGGGCTAATCATTATGTGTTGTTTTGTGCGCGCGTGTGCACACATTCGTGTTTTCCCTTGAAAATGGGTGGGAATTTGTTCCTTTATGGTTCTCGGTTGCTATTGGTGTCTAAAGCGTAAATGCAAGATGTTTATGTTCATTTTTTTCTCTTCGTTTCTCTTTCATTTGCAGTTCAAAGGATCAACCCCATCTGCTTGCTGGAATAAAATATATAAGAGGATAAGGAAACTGCAAGACAGTTCTGATGGTTCTCCTACTGAAGAAAAAGTGGAAGGCGTCTGCAGATCTGGTTCTGATATGTTTGGTTTCTCCAATCCAGAAGTTTCAAAACTTATACAGGTATACAGAATTGTGAACTAAAGTTGGAGGTTTCTAATATTGAATACATTGATATGTATCTTAATAATGCCTTGTTGGACGGTTGGGTTGGCAAGTCTTTTGATGTGGATCTTAATATTGTTTTGTGGACGTTTAGTGATTTTTTTCTCATTTTTAACTTTTGGATGCTGTATTATATCTATTAAATCGGAAACTAATTTTGGCCAATCTCCTAGTAGTTTAACTTATTCTTTTAAAAGAATTGTTTAATGGATATGGTATGAGAGTAGGAGGTTTTAAGTTTAAACATTGTAGTTGCACTCTTTAAAATTGTCATCACATGTTAGGTCTTTAATTTCTTTTGTTATATTCGCGTGGTGGGCTTCCAATAATTAATACACGATTTCCCATCACATGGGAGGGGAAGTGTTCAAATATAAAAATGATATGTTCGCCGACTTCCTACTAGCTTAAGCGTTGGGAGAATTGGTAAACTAACAATAATGATGGCAGTCAACTTGCAGGTACTTTGGTAATGAGCTGAAGTTCGAAACTTAGCCTTACCACTTCCAATTTAATGTAGCGCGTTGCTCATTGAGAGTGTTTTTTCTTCTTGTCTAGAACCTAGCAGTGGATATATTTAGTTATTATTTCTTCTTGTCAAGAACCTAGCAGTGGATATATTTAGTTACTTTTTTAGTTCCTGGCAGAGGATATAATATTGATACATGTTTTCTATCCTACGTCTTTTACCTTGACATTCTTGTGTATCTGTCCATCTGATGACCTTGGTATCAAGAGACAGAATGGACTGGTATTAGATAAGCCTATGTTCTCTCTCTTCAACAGATTGGAGGTTTTACAGGTTATTGACAGTCTCTTCCTGAAATTACAAGCTTTAATGTTGAATTCTCTCTGTTCATTTCTTGTCATTTTCTAGTTTTTAGCTTGTTAATGTGTTTATTTAGCATCAGATCTTAGTGCTCTGCTTGATTAGATGTCTGCTCTACTTGTACGCTCTCTTTCAACTGTGATTTAATTTTCCATGTCATTGACAGGGATTGGTGAGATCCACGCTTTCTTCAAAAATTTCCATGTGCAAATTAACCTCTAGAAAATATCGAGATCAGAATAGTGGTTATAGACCTGTACGTGTTGACTGGAAAGACCTTGACAAATGTAACGTTTGCCATATGGATGAGGTGAAAGCTAGTTTCATCAGTTTTTGTCTTTCTTTCTGGATAATCGTTGTCTGATGTCTTTTCAGCTTTAGTTTAGTATCCCTCTTGTCTCTACTCAATTGTCTCTTTGTTCTTCTATGGTCCTTGTATGCCTTGTATTGCTGATTGAGCCTCCTTTTTTTTTTTGGTAGGAGTATGAAAACAACCTTTTTCTGCAGTGTGACAAATGCAGAATGATGGTAAGATTTTGTTCTCTTGAAGTCCTTATTATCATGTCTCGCGTTACGCGGTACCATGACGTTAGACAATTGTTTTGTCAAATGCATTGTTAATGAAACAAAATTTTCAGGTTTCTTACGAATTGAATTTATTATTTCTGTCAGAAACTGAAAAAGAAAAAATTATGAAGAAGCTGAAAAGAAAAAATTACGAGGAAGAGTTTTCTTTTTCTTATTCACATTCTACACACTTAGTTAGACATATATATAATAATCCTAGCAAAAGAAAAGGAAAACTAACCCTATATCACATCCCATGATTTATGGGATATTTTAACAAAATAGGAACCTAATCAAATCAGCCTAATTCTAAGGATACAAATTGTTACAGCTGCTTGTACAGGTGAAACACATCCCACTAATCATGTTACACATCCCACTAATCATGTTTTTTTCACACTCCCCCTCAAGTTGGTGAATAGGTATTTTCCATTCTTAGCTTGGAGACAATACTTTGAAACACTGAACTACTTAACCCTTTAGTAAGTACATCTGCAAGTTGGCCATGTGTAGACACGTAAGGCGTACAAATTAACCCACGTTCTAGTTTCTCCTTGATGAAGTGTCTGTCAATTACGATGTGTTTCGTTTGATCATGTTGTACCGGGTTTGGAGCTATACTAATTGTAGACTTATTATTAAAATAAAGTCTCATTGGGCCATCCCACTTAATCTTCAAGTCTTCTAGGGTGATTTTCAACCATAGCAATTTAGACATGCCTTGAGCCATTGCTCGAAATTCTGCCTCTGCACTAGACCGTGCGACCACATTTTGTTTCTTACTCCTCCACATCACGAGATTACCACCAAGAAAGGTGCAATATCCAGAAGTTGACCTCCTGTCAACTATTGACCCAGCATAATCAGCATCCGTGTATGCTTCGAGTACCAAACCACTTTTTCTCTTGAACAGAATACCTTTTCTTGGTGTCTCTTTGAGATACTGTAACACTTGGTGGGCCGCATGCAGATGAATTTCCTTTGGGCTATGCATAAACTGGCTAATCACACTCATTGCGTATGATATGTCTGGTCGTATATGAGACAGATAAATTGAGTCTTCCTACTAGGCGTTGCTACATTTCCCTATCAACTGCAACATCCTCTTCTGCCTTTCCAAGTCTAAGATTCGGGTCTATTGGAGTATTTGTTGGTTTGCATGCTGTCTTGCCTGTTTCTTTGAGAAGATCCGTAGCATACTTTTGTTGGGAGATAAAAATGCCCTGCCTAGAGTGAGCCACTTCGATCCCAAGAAAATATTTCAGTCTTCCTAATGCTTTGATCTTGAACTCCTTAGCCAAACACTGACTTAGAGACTGTCTTTCCTTATCATCATTCCCGGTCACTATTATGTCATCGACATATACTAAGAGTGCTGTGACTCCCCTTGAAGGTGAGTGTTTAATGAACAGCGTGTGATCCTCTTGGCTTTGTTTATACTCCATGGCAATCATAACTCTTGCAAATCTTCCAAACTATGCCCATGGTGATTGCTTAAGTCTATACAAGGCTTTCTTCAACTTACACACTATAGCAGCCAAATTATTCGCATAACTCGGTGGAACCTCCATATAAATTTCCTCTTCTAGTTCTCCGTGCAAAAAATGCATTCTTGATATCAAACTGTTGCAACTCCCAACCATAGTTAGCTGCTAATGACAATAGGATTCTAACAGTGTTCATCTTCGCAACCGGAGCAAAAGTCTTTAAGTAATCAATCCCATAGGTTTGAGTATTGCCCTTGGCTATCAGCCTTGCCTTTTATCTCTCTATCGATCTATCTGCTCTATACTTTACTATATAAACCCATTTACACCCCACTGGTTTCTTTCCTGTTGGTAACTTCACCAACTTCCAAGTTTTGTTCTTCTCCAATGCCTCCATCTCCACATTCATAGCTTGTTTCCATTTCTCATTGGACAAAGCCTCGGATACGGTGGTAGGGATGACAATATTATTTAAGCTAACAAGGAAGGCTCTATGAGATGGTGAAAAGTGTTTAAAGGACAAATAGTGTGCAAGAGGATATAAAGGTCATTTTCTACACTCTCTAGTCCCTTTCCTAAAAGCAATGGGAAGATCCTTGTCATTTTCACTCATATGAGATCCAGTTTCAGATTGCAATGAAGGATTAGAAATTGTTACCTCATTCTTAGGATCTAGGTTGGATTTTTGGACTTGCATAGATTCAGGGGCAGCTGTCCTCTTCCTTGAAAACACCTTGCCTTTGCCAAATCTCACATCCTTAAGAGTAGAGTTAGGATTTTTTGGAATTTCAAGCACGGGTTTAGATACAGAATCTGGCATGGACTCGAATTCAGGATCAGACACAGACTCAGGACTTGACACAGTGGAACCGGGCGTAGGAACTGGTTTAGACATGGGAAGTGATGACAGATCAAGTAAGAAACCCTCATCCTCAACTTCAATTATTGAATTCTCCCTCTGAAGATAAGGTGTGGTGAAGTAAGACTCTTGTTCATTGAACGTAACATCCATAGAGACATAAAACTTCTTCGATGGAGGGTGGTAACACTTATACCCTTTTTGAGTTGAAGAATAACCTACAAAGACACATTTTAACGCTCTTGGATCCAACTTTCCCCTATTTTGATTATGGATGTGGACAAATGACATGCACCCAAATATCCTAGGGACAAGATTATTTGTAGTGTGTAGGTTTGGATGTGAAGAATTTGAGGAAGAATAGTTGAATTCTTCTTATTATTCTGGTAGAATATTACATCCTAATATACAAAAATTATAACTAAATATAGTTAACAAAATCCCTAAAAATAAGTAAGGAAAATATCCTCCTAAACT
>CAMOHE010055327.1:54605-90056 GCA_946598075.1 Artocarpus hirsutus
AAACTTCTTCGATGGAGGGTGGTAACACTTATACCCTTTCTGAGTTGAAGAATAACCTACAAAGACACACTTTAACGCTCTTGAATCCAACTTCCCCCTATTTTGATTATGGATGTGGACAAATGACACGCACCCAAATATCCTAGGGACAAGATTATTTGTAGTGTGTAGGTTTGGATAGAATGTTGAGAGTGTTTCCATTGGAATCTTGAATCCTAAGACTCTAGAAGGCAAATGATTTATAAGGTGAACGACTGTAAGAACTGCTTCCCCCCAAAAGAATTTAGGCACATTTTTCTGGAACAAGAAGGCTTGGGTTGACTAAAGAAGGTGACCATTTTTTCTTTCTGCAACTCCATTTTGCTGTGGTGTATTAACACAGGATGACTCATGTACTATCCCTTCCTTTTGAAAGTATGGAGTTAGGACTTGATTGAAATAATCCCTGGCATTATCTGTCCTAAACCTTTTGATATTAACCCCAAATTGATTCTTAATCATGGAACAAAAATTTGGGAGAATGGTACTGACATCAGATTTTTATTTAAGCAGAAAAAGCCACGTAACACGAGTACAAACATCAATGAATGACACAAACTATCTTGCCCCAGATACATTACAAATAGTAGAAGGACCCTAAATATCACTATGAATGAGATAGAAAGGAATAGAACTTTTTTTATTACTAACTAGAAAAGGTACACGTTTGTGTTTAGCAAGTTCGCACACATCACAATGAAAGTTCTCAACATCTAGACCTTGAAATAAGGAAGGAAACATAATTTTAATGACCCTAAATGACGGATGTCCAAGTCGGCGATGATGAAGCCAAACTTTTTCTTTATTAGCTGAACAAAATTTCGAAACAAAAAAAAAGAGGTAATTTTCCCTTGATGATGCTTGATCGGTTCGGTGCTTCAAGAAAGTAGAGTCCATCCCGTTCTCTAGCATGTCCAATCATCTTCCCCAAATCATTGTCCTGAAATACACAATAATTATGATGAAAAACTACATTGCATTGTAAATCTTGAGTAAGCTTTTGAATAGAGACGAGGTATGTGGATAATCTAAGGACATAAGGAACATTTTTTAAGGTCAGCGATGGGCTTATTTTAACGTCTCCTACACCTGCTACAATGGTCAAAGAACCATCAGCCGTGGCTATTTTCCTATTGCTTGGACATGGGAAATATGTGAAAAAAAAAACATTCGATGAATGGGTCATATGGTCGGTAGCTCCTGAATCCATGATCCAAGAGCTAGAAAAGGTTGTACCTGAGACATTTAATCCAATAGAGAGTGGAAACTCACCTGAATACACTAATGAGCAAGTACCTGAAGGTTTGTCAAGGTTGCCAATGAGAGATCTCACTCTTTCAACCTCTTCTTGGTTGAGACCGCTTGACTTCTTTGATGTTGCTTCATTTTGCTATGCCACAACGTGGGCCTGACCATTGTTCCTTGGCTGCTCTCCTTTTTGTCCCCACTTACTGCTTGGAGGCTTTCCATGAAGCTTCCAACATCGTTCACGAGTATGGTGTGGCTTCTTACAATAAGTGCACCACAAGTTGTCCTTATTGTCACGATTCTAGACTTTTGATTGTCCAGGTTTTTCACCTTCAGAAATTGTTGCTTTTTCCATGCTTGTGGCTGAATTATTTCCACCATTGGCCACCATAGCTGAGCTATCTGTATTTTGTGGTTCAAGCATCAACCCTCTTCTACTTTCCTCACCTTAAATCAGTGCCACCACCTCATTAAAGCAGGAACCTCTTGTTTGCCAAGAATCTGAATTCTTACTTGATCAAATTCTGTATTAAGCCCAACAAGAAAGTCATAGACTCTATCTTGCTTGATGAAATCCTTTAGGATAGCAGCATCTTCAGGACATTTGGTTTTTATCACCCTGTTATGATCAAGTTCTTGCCACAAAGCTTTCAATTAATTTGCATATTTAGTGACAGTTTTACTTCCCTGTTTTGCAGTCATTGTTTTCACCTTGACTTCATATACTTGACTAGCATCTCTAGCCTTTGAATATGTTTGTTGGATTGCATCCCAAATATCTTTAGCCGTAGCTAAGAACATACATGTGTCGCTAATCTCAGAAGTCATAGAATTCCATAACCATGCCATTATCATGGAATCTTCTTCATCCCACGTTTCAAAACAAGGATCTCCTGGTTTTGGTCCTGTACCCATGAGATGGCTGATCTTCCCTTTCTCTTTCAGCACAATGTGAACAAGTTGGGACCATTTAAGGTAATTTTTTCCATCTAATCTATATGCAGCCTGAATATTCTACAATTCCCAGGGCTGTTGAGAATGAACAATCTCCTCTGATTGTACTTAAGCAGTAGATTCTATAACCTCTGACATCTTCCACAAAAAAACTGATCTCTAGGCAATTAAGGCAGAAAAAAACACCAACAATGAAGGCTGGCAGGAGTCACAAAGCTGCTGGTTCTTTAACGACGATGAAGATAAAAAAAAAAAAAAAAAGAATGGCGAGGAAGGCCTAAAGATCAAGAAACAGTGACGGCAGTTAAGGCCAGAAAACAATCAAATCCCAGAATTTTTCTACAGCTCTGATACCATGTCAGAAATTGAAAAAGAAAAAATTATGAAGAAGAAAAATTATGAGGAAAGAAAAATTATGAGGAAGAATTTTCTTTTTTCTTATTCACTTTCTACACACTGAGTTAGACATATATATAATAATCCTAGCAAAAGAAAAGGAAAACTAACCCTATATTGGATCCCATGATTTATGGGATATTCTAATAAAATAGGAACCTAATCAAATCAGCCTAATTCTAGGGATACAAATTGTTATAGCTGATTGTACAAGTGTAAAACACATCCCACTAATCACGTTTTTTTCCACAATTTTATTATTCTATGTGATTGAGAAATGTGTACTTTGTAAAAAAGACACAAATAAATGTAACATATATACGTCACTTAAACTGAAAACTAACAGAGTTTATTTTCTTTAAAAAATTTGAGAAACAGGCTATCACAAAACAAATAGAAATAAATTGAAAAAAAACAACTCATATTAAAATCCACCATCAAGACTTGAGCAATATGATGAAAGCACAAAAAGAGGGGAAAAAAAAAGGTCATAGAACTTTGGTTGCAAATGTTGCACAATGAGAATGTTTGCTTTTCTTGACCATTTGTTATTTTTATTTCTTGTTTCATCACTTTTTGTTCCTTGTTTTCTCATGATAGGTTTCTGAGTCTGAGACTTCAATTCTTTACATTTTTTCTTATGGCTTTATATCCTTTTTTCTTCTATAGGTGGACTAAATTAAGATTTGGTTTAATTACCTTTTAAAGTTTTAGCTTACAACTTAATATATCTAATACATAGTGAAACAAAATTTTTACGTAAGGTAATTAAAATTTGATTTACATAACTTTTAATCAAAGTATGAAGGGATACACATGTAAATTTATTGATCAAAGGGAATAAATAAAAAATTGAAAGAACTCATAATTATTAAAGAAAAAAAATAAAAAAGTTCATAATGCCCTCGGCCTTACCTTCCCCGCCCTTGACGCGTAAAAGCATGTTTTCGCCAATTTTCCTCCCAATTATATATGCATCCAATCACTTAATATATATTAAGAAAAACAAAAGAAACTAACCAAGGATAAAATTAAGCACTTTTTTGTTTTAAACTTTTTTCTGCCATGGTTGACAGTGATCGAAACCAACCAGTCGATTTTTGCAAAATAGGAAAGAAGAGAATCACTCAAATGGAGGAAAGGATCGACCAAAATTGATTGGTCGGCTCTAATCCGTTTTGAACTTTTTTCCTTACGCTTTTTTCCCTAGTAATCAAACGGTACAAGATAGGTAATAAGATGGGTTACACCATGTTTTGTTTTTTCAACCACAAACGAAAGACGCAAACATAGCCATTAGTCTTAACACAAGTTACACAACAGACCATATCTAACCAAACACACAAACGTAGTTTCATACAAGTGACAACGCTCAAATATCCAAAACAACAACCAAATATGAGTTTTGATATTGTGTAGCAACTGCAAAATCATATTTATTTACATCATTAAGAATTAAGTGTGTGTAGGTTGGTTTTCGTCAATGAGTAACACCAAAATGTCAAAAATCGAGCATGAAACTTCCTAATGTTGGCAGTTCGGTTGACTGCCAATCAGATCAGTGTTGACATGAGCGACTAAATAATGTCCTTTTTAACTCTTTTGTTTTCTTAATTTTGTCCAAATCTTTTTTTTTTTTATAATTTTGTATACTCGTGTGTTACGATCATGCGATTCCTAAGTTGACATAAGCGAGAGAAATTGAAGGCATAAATTCCATAGCTTTAAAAAAATGTCATAAAATCTCATGTCCTTTCTCTACATTTTCTGAAAAGGTTTTACATGCATTTTGGAATTCGAAAGTTGGTTAAAAAGTAGGGTATCTATTGAATTAATGTGTGACATAGTCTCTGAAGGAAAGAAAGAAGAAAGAGTGTTTAGGAACATAGTTGGAACTATAAGTTAGAACAAAAATACTACAACATGTGAGAAAAAACACTAAAAAAATTGGTTGGAATTGCAATTTGTGATTGAAGCGGTCTTCCCAAGCACCCTAATAGCCAAGTCCGGATAAGCTGTAGCTCTAACAAAAAAGGAGTTTCGAATATTTTTAGGAGTTTTAAATAAGAGAATTTTTATAAATGTCATATTTTAATATTTATTTTTTATAAATACCATACATGTTTATTTATAACATAACTTAATATGAAATATAAATCATAATATAATATAATTTTTTTCAAATATGATATAAATAAATATAGTTTTTAAAATATGACATAACATGTAATTTTTTGTTTTAAATACGATGAAAACACGGTGGTGACCTAAAACCATTATAGACTCATAATGAGTTGAAAAGTGGCCCAAGCCCATACAGACCTTTGAGCACTAAATGTTGCTATTAGGTATCAAATAGTACATTACATGAAATTCACAGCTTGAGCTATGTTTTCGTAAATTTTAGAAACTTCCAACTTATTACAGTCGAAATATGGAATGTTGTAACCGTGTAAAACTAAGTAATTGGTCCCCTTATGAGGAAAAAAAGGAAAAAAAAAAGTTATTGGTCCCTTAAACAAAAAAGAAAAGAAAAGAAAAGAAAAACCACGGCCCGTTTGGTTTTGTTTTGAGAATTTTTGAAAATGTTTTTGCACATATTTTAAGGTAAAAATTTCAAAACACTTTCAGCATAATTTTTTAAAAATTCTTATTTTTTAAAATAAAACTATTTTCGTCTATTTTGAAAACAATACCAAATAGGCGTTTGTGGTTCATGGGATGTGAATTTGTTATCTTTTTTTTTAACTATCTGAACATTTTCAACATAAATAGAATTGAAACTTTTTTTTTTTTTTTTTTAATTGAAGATGTGCAATCCGTCTTGAAAACGTAAAATATAGAGGGACATGACTATTTTGAACTATGCTGTCTGTCTGCACATGCCCCATGAAGAGTGCCACTTGTGAAAAACAATTACAATTTAGAACATAAGGCTAAAATATGGATATGTTGACATACAACATTTGAAGAAATTATAATGTTTAAAACTTGCATAATAAACGCTGAAGGCCAAAATGACTTTTTATCTCAGGACGCTTTTTAAACAGACATGAAATCATATTTAGATTTGATGATTAAGAGCAATGTTTCTAAATATCATTTATCCTTTTTATATACTCTATAACAGTAAAATTTTAAATTTTTAATTAGTACCAAAATCTAGGGAGGAGGTACGTGCCCTATTTAAGTCTTCAAAAAACAATTTTTATTCTTAAAATTCTGTAAACTTTCAATTGTATTATCATATTATATACATACACACACATATATATATATATATATTTATATAGAATAAAACATTACAAACGTTTCACAACTCAATAACCAAAGAGTGTGTTTGGAAAAATGTAAAGGAAAAGTAAATAACAAATTAAATCTCTCACAAGCTACAATACTTAAGTTTTAACATCAAATTCGAACTTGATTTTCAAACGCACTCAAAATATATGACTGTATTCTTATCTAATAGTTTTTTAAAATTTTTTTATAGTGCCTCATCGATTTTTTCCCCACTCTATCAAAATCTTTTCTGGCTCCGTCACTTAATTAGTAAAGCAGAACCATTCATATGGAAAATAAGAAAAGTTATAAGTTTTTAAAATTGTATTGTTAGAACATACTATCTTAATAGAATATGTTGCCCTTTATCGACATGAAGAATCCAAGAGATCAATGAGACCTAAATGTAGTTGTATTCTTTACCAATTTGACAGATCTGCAAAAGGTTAAGTCCCTTGTTCTGATCCATGGACACTAGTAGTTTTTTGCTAACTATATTTTTCATCAAGAGAAAAATCAAACACGCTTTGAGAGTGATTGGGAATCAAATCAGAATTGAAATACCGTAACATTTAAGAGATTTACATTATAGCATATTTTTGCTTTTATATTATAACATATGAGACTTATATATTGTAACAATTGAAATTTAAGTGTTGTAACTTGCTTTCTAAACACTGTATTGATAGCATTAGTGAAAAGTGCATCCATATTGCAACAAGAATCGCCGCCATACAAGTGCTAGTAATACAGACACAATCCCATTCACATTTCATGGTAAGTGAAGAGCACCACTACAGGGAACCAAATTTTATGACGAGGCAGTTATGTTACATGTCTTGGTACTTTACCCTAAAAAGATGAGATTTTTATTATAGCATAGGAACACATCGTTCCAAATCTGTAAGTTTTTTTTAGGCTATCAGATCGTACTTTTTTATTTTAATGCGATTTTGACCAAATTTGATAGGTAAATTCGATTTTTTTTCTTTACGTTCTAGGTAAATTTCCTTTTTACCTTTGTGAATAGAAATGAAACTTTGGTTTGCCAATTATGGAATCACATAAAATAAAACAAAAATAATAGCTAATAATATATTTTTCCAAGGCTTTTACTTGACTTGATTCTCAATTTGTTCATCCATCGTATAAATAAATAAAAAGGCACGAGGAAAACAGTTTTCGCTTTGACGGGAAAGTCTTCAAGCAAGCAATTTAAGTAAAACCTCTTATAGCGTTCTAAACTGTGTATATATATTCATATAGAGAGAGAGAGAGAGAGATGTATGTGGATATATATATAAATTACCAATGTCCAAGTCTCTCACTTGCCTTGCCTCATTGTCCTAAACCAGCACCAAAAGGTATGAATATATATCTCTTGAGAAAATGAACCAACACAAGAAAATAGAGCTCTTTTATTTGTTTGTTTATTTTAATTTTTTCTTTGCATGTTTCAGATATTTAACACAGAGCCATTTATAAGCACAGCACTGTAACTAACAGTTTCCCTTTGGCGAACTACTCCTTTTGCATGTCGTGACTGAGTGAGCCGCTGCTTCTTCTTTCATCATTCTCTCATGATCTCTATTATGTCTATATGTCTTTGTTTTGTCTTGTTATTATTTTTATTAAATGGGTATTGCATATTTTTCTTTTCTGTGAATTCTGACTGAGTTTGTTTGACTCCGGCGGTCTTTGAAGCTTGTGGGCTTTCTGGGTTTTGATTTAATTGGGTATCTCAGTTTTACGCTTTTATGGCTCCTCTTAGAGGCTCTAAAAAGAGGAAGAAGACAGAGAAGAAGCCCGAAGAGAATGCTTATGCTTCTGGGTCCTCCGAGAAGGACGGTCCTTTAGATTGGTGGGATGAAATTTTTAGGAGAATTAATGGTATACTTTCTTTCATGTTGTGATTGCTTTTTTACTCCTTATAATGCTTGTTATTTTTTCTCCGTTATGTGTTTATTTATTCGTTATTTATTTGTTTATCTGATACATTGAAATGTCATGTTCTGATAGGTTTGAAATGTCATGTTCTGATAGGTTTGTTGGTTGTTTTTTTGTATTTGATGAAATTGTAATTGATAGGTTAAATTCAGGTTTCTCAATCTGTTTGCTTTTATTTTCCCATTCAAGTCAATAATTAGGACATCATTCAGGTGTATATGTAGAAGAATCCCTAATGCTTTATTGATCATTGATTTGATGTTTTCGTTCTACAATGCCTATGGCTTGTAATGTGCTTTATGTTTTGCAAGATAAACTACAATCCTTTTGATGTTTCTTTCCAAGAATGAAAATAAATCCATCTTTTTTTTTAACTATCTAATAAATGCAGTACCTTCTATAGAATGAAAGATCTTAATGATTCGGCCTTAAAGTGCTCTTATATCATTGTTGAGTCTGGGTTTTGAGGATTACCCTGAGTGACAGATTACAACTCCTCTGCCACAGAAATGTGAAAATAATCTTCCTTCACAAAAAGAAGACAGAAAAATAAAAACAGAAAAATAAAAAGAGAAATGTGAAACTAATCTGTAAGAGGTTTAGTTGTGGCAATTGCCGTGTAAACATTCAAACTCAAGAAACTAAATAGTTTGTGTAGTGTTAGAAAGCTTTTGTTAGATTTGTAGGGCTTTTACCTCTTATAACCATTATGTTACTTCTTTATCTTTACTGTCTGTTTTTTAATACCTTGCTTATGTTGATTTTTCTTTTTAGTTTCCGTTTGACCTTTTTATGAGAGGGTTACAAGTGCCTGTGATTCTTCTCCCAAGTTTGGGTTTCGGTTTTATTGCTCTCATTTTATTTGTTCTGCTAAAGGAGTCAAGGAAATATGTTTCTCTTGCTCTTCTTTTTTCATAATAATATGTATGAACTTTGATAATCCAAAATCTAATCTGATTCTAGCCCAAAGGGAAAGGCAGTGTACTTTTTCAAATTAAAATGCATGGGGAGAGATAAATTAAATAGTTTTGACTTGAGGCTTTCAGCATGAGAATGTTTCTGTGAGTGATGTTTTATTAGAAAACGAACATCAAAGTATCAGGCTGATCTTAAGCGCAAAATTACCAGTTGAACATCAACCAAAGATGCTTCTTGGCTAAACGTTTGAAATAATTGATTTCACGCGACCAAAAGTGTTTTTATATTTTCAATTATATTGTCCTTGGCCCCCTTGAGATTTGTTGAAAGAGGCTCATAAATATATCATTATCCTCTGTTGTGGTTAACTTGTGCTCTTAGCTCTGCAAGAAGGATCTTTTCTTTTTATTTTTTTTTTTTAGGGGTAAAAGTTTAGAGTCTCTTCTACTTTCTGCATGTTTTCAAGTTCATATTCTCCTGTGTTTCATGAAATTACTGAAAGTAAAGACTATAACAAAAGAAAAGGCTCATGCATCCTTACAGAAGTATGGACGACGGCTTGGTTAATTCCTCTGGTTTATAAACCTGGAATGTTTTACAGACTATGGTAGATAGGACCTAGACAAGCTTTTATCTGGGACATGCAGAAGAGTGAGGGACCAAAATAGAAACTTCACTAGCATGTTTCACCTGTGCTTCATATATTACAAATTAAACGCAAGGAAATGATAAGATATTTATAGTTATATTCAAGCAGTTTATTCTATGGTTGAGTAATTTAAGAACGTTTTAAAAGGACCAAAATGAGATGATATATAGGGGTCTGCAGTTAGCGAGAGGGTGCTCCTGTTTACTGTTTGATGGAAACAAACTTGATTCTAGCGAGACTGATACAACCATATATTATGGAATCCATCTTACAAGACCAGAAAAATTGTAGTCCTAGCTTTAGTTTGATCCTCTTTTCACGACCATGAAGTACTTTATACTCCTACGATATATGTATTTCTTGAATCTTATGGACTTGTTTATAAGATCATCTTTTTCTCCTAAAATTAAAAAAGAGAAGATTATCTCAGGAAAAGACTGTTCCTCTTTTTTTCTTTTTTTTTTTAAAGAAAAACTGTTCTTTTCGTCTGTCATTCAACATTCATCACACGTTTTATCTATGTAGGTGGTCGTTCGTCTATTGCTTATTGAACCAAGTCTGTAAAATATCTTCCAACTGCATACACGTATGGAATCAGGGTTTTATGTTTTTTGCGGTTAGATACTCATACGATTTCAGTTCTGCCTGCTTGACAATAGTTTCCTTCACTCGGATGTATCTGCAGCAGTTGATGTATATAATCAAGTGAATTATGACTGAATTAACTAGTAACATGATTATGTTAGCCTTATTGTTTCCGTTCATTTTTACATTAGCCCTTCACATGTCCCATATATCTCTGCTGTTAATTGACATGAACCGTTGGTTTTAAGCAAATTAATATGCATGTCTATCACTGTCTACGAAAAGGAAAGGGAAAATTTTGTGCATTGCTACTCTTTAGCTGAAAAGTATTGATTCTGTTATTTGTTGTAACATAAAATGACTCTAGTTTGGAATTGTAAATATCTATTTCCTTCACCCTTCATGGCAGGTCTTCAGTCATCATCAAAACGTTTAGACAAGTTTGAATCTGTTTTTAAGATTTCCTGGAAAACATTTGACTACATATGTTCACTCGTAAAGGAAGATATGATGGCGAAGTCAGCTCATTTTGTGTTTGTGAATGGCAAGCCTATGACTTTATGTGATCAAGTTGCCGTAGCGTTAAGAAGGCTGAGCTCCGGTGACTCGCTTGTGACGATTGGTGATTTGTTTGGCCTGAACCACTCAACTGTCTCCCAAGTGACATGGCGGTTTGTGGAATCCATGGAAGAAAGGGGGCTTCACCACTTACGATGGCCTTCAACAGAAGCAGAAATGACAGAAATCAAGTCCAAATTTGAGAAAATCCAGGGCTTCCCTAATTGTTGTGGTGTCATTGATACTACCCACATTGTGATGTGCTTGCCCACTGCAGACCCTGCGGGTGAGTTGTGGCTTGATCACGAGAAGAACCACAGCATGGTCTTGCAAGCCGTCGTGGATCCTGACATGAGGTTTCGGGACATAGTCACTGGATGGCCAGGAAAAATGAAGGATTGGTTGGTTTTTGAGAGCTCGAATATCTACAAACTTTGTGAAAAAGGAGAGAGGTTGAATGGAAAGAAAGTAGAGATTTCCAAAGGATCAGAAATAAGGGAGTACCTAATTGGTGATTCGGGCTATCCTTTACTGCCCTATCTTGTGGTCCCCTACGAAGGAAAAGAACTTCCAGAAGCAAAAGCCGAGTTCAATAAGCGCCATTCTGCAACTAGGATGGTGGCACAATGCGCATTAGCAAGGCTGAAGGACATGTGGGGGATCATTCAAGGAGTAATGTGGAGACCTGACAAGCACAGATTGCCAAGGATCATCCTTGTTTGCTGCTTGCTTCATAACATTATCATAGATATGGAAGATGAGGCGCAGGACGAGATGCCATTATCTCACAACCACGACTCGGGTTATCACCAAGAAGTCTGCGGAACCACGGACATCGAAGGTGCGAATCTGAGGGAAAAACTGTCTCTCTACTTGTCTGGAAGGATGCCACCTTAATTGCTTCCCGTTTCTAATTGGTCAAATAGGTGTTAAAGATCGTTGTCTTTTAATCTAATTTAATTTTGTTTCTTTGTCTAAGAGACAGATTTACCTATTGCAAATTGTTGAAATGACATTTTTTTTTTTAGAATCTTAGTAATCTCGGGATGTTTCAAAATTATGGGATTAGATGACGAGGTGATGGATTGTGGTGCTGTTTTAGTGTAGACAAAATAGTTTGATCAGTATTAGTTATTCCATATATCTTGACATTGTTTTGGGGAACTCGGTGAATAAACATAACTAGGACACAGGTTTTCAATAATTCCTATTCTTATTACTTCTCTTTTCAATCCTTTTACATTGCATTCCTTCATAGTTTGGTAAGGCATTTAAGGCATTTAAAGGCGATGCTGAAAAAAAAAAAAAAAAAAAGATTCGATGATAAATTTGTACGTGAGATGTGCCCTCTCCTTGGAAAGATCACAATGAACAAAAGCTCCAAGCTAAAACTTTTCTGCTTGTTGAGATGGGACCGATTTCAAATGTACAAATATGCAATTGTGAACCTTCAAATGTGCAAATATGCAAATCAACTCTTACTTCAAAATTCTAGATATTGTCCCCGGTGCAATAGCGTTTAATTTCTATCATATTTACAGGTAGTAATGCAGAACTACTAGCACCAACATATTCTAGAATCTGATTAAAGCTGTAAGTTGGGTAGGGGCTAAAACAACAAAACCCACAGGCAGAACTTCGACAAAACAGTCATACCTCAAAGACCTGATTTGTGAGAGTTAATTATCATCGCGGGATGACCAGTTTTGCTTTAGAGATTCCGGAACCATGGATTCAACCTACTTAAATCTCAAACTATTTAAGCCAATTGATGGAATTAACGTGAAGGGTCTAACTTTGACGGTTTAAAAGTTAGTATAATCTTTTTCTGATAGATTATAGGATCCTACTCTAGGACACTGAGGGAAAGAGTTGATCTTTTGATGGATTTTTTTTTTTTTTTTTAAGTCTCCGATCATTGCAATCCAAATTGAAGAAGAAATAGTTTCCATTTATAACGATTAGGTATGGGAAAGTGATGCAAATTACTCCTTTTTACCACTGGGAAAACATCAAACTTTATACTACCTGAGGGTTGGATCATTGAGAAAAGGAAACGGCGCTACGATTTTGTCATTGACAAGGTATGTTTCCATTCCCAGATTTTAACTTCCGCTCTTGTTCATTCATTGTCACCCACCACTCTGGCTTTATCATGTTTTGTACTTGCCGAAGGCAATTGCTTCATTTTTTTTTTTTTTTTTTTAGAGAGAGCTGGGTGAAACTTTGCACCTCTTCCAATATTTTCTTGGTGTATGCAATTGTGTGCTCTTTGCATATAAAAAGACGGGATAACCATGCATGTGTAGATACTATACCTACCTTTGATGAATTAACAAAGTAAGACTGTTGCCACCCTATACAATGCTAATTTAAATGCGTTAACTATATCATATACTAGATTTTAGTATTTAGTTTTTATGGAACGATGTGTTGAACTACAATCAAATTATTCGTAGATGCATCTAAAAATTAAAAAGGTATTTGGTAAAGTTAGTTAAAAATAACTTTTTGGTTAGAAAATAATGAAAAGCTCTTATATGCTACAACAAAAGACAAAAAATAGTTACAGTGTAAAGCTCTCATATGCTACAGCATTTTTAACTAAAAAAATAATTCCAACTAACTTTGCTAAACACCCAATAAAAATTTACCTTTTACAAGTTTTAAATGTTAAAATTTACAACAAAAGAGTATGCATTACATTTGAAATTGTAATATACATTTGAAGTGCAAAAATAAATAAGTTTTCATTTTCATATACATATATTTTTCAAACACAACATTGAGATTGAGATTTGTATTAGTGTGATGATATGATTAATATGTAAATTTGTAGTTAGTTAAAATGATACGATAAGTATGATATTGTAACGACCTGCCTTTTCAGGCAATCATTTTACTTACTTAAAATATCATTACTAGAATAGTAATCTTACTTACTTAGTAGGAAAAATACTGCAACAAATTTTTTTTCCGTTGACATCCTTTAAAACATACTTACAAGCTATTGCGGCTTCTTTAAAACATTTTTAAAAACTGTTGCAACCTCTGTCGCCATTCAAGTTGAGACTTTTTTCAACACTTGCATTTAAAACCATTTCAAATCGTTGCTTAAAACTTATTAAGAAATATAAACTGATTCATAGTTTAAAACTTAACTTTATAATTACATTAAGTATTTCGTAAAATATATCTTAAAATTTTGAAAATGTTTCTAAAAACTTTGACTATCTTAAAACTTTAAAAACATTATATCAAATAGTAGGAAAACATTTTCTTTGTACAACGGAAGCTTACTATGGTGGTATCCATACTCAAATCTTCGCATCTATCATCCGCAGCATCGAGCTCTTCACACGTGTCCTGCTAGTCACCCTTAGGACTACCTACAGCATGAAAGAACTTTTATTAGCTTACGCTCAGTAAGTTCAAACATAATCTCACAAATAATTTAAACATGCTTTAAAAACTTTTCTGATAAAAATCTTTCTCTTGAAACTTTTTTCATAAACATTTCTGAATACGTTTTTCATAAAATATTTTTTAAACGTTTTGTGTAAACATTTTTCATAAAACATTTCTGAAACATTTTTCTTAAATGTTTTTTATAAAACATTTCTAAAACATTTTCCTTAAAAGGTCCTTTATAAACATTTTGTTGAGAACATAAAAAATATTTATCATAAACATTAAATGTAAAACATTTCCCAATATGTCTTTCATAACATAACATATAAATATTTCATAAAGAATTCAACCAAAACTAAAATGCATGATTCCATTTATGCTTAACTATGAACTTTCATTTATGAGCGTCTTATGAATATTCTCTTCTTACTTTAACTTTCTACTTTTGTTTCTTAACTATCCTTATCTTACTTTAGCTTTCTATTGTTATTCCTTAACTTTCTTATCTTACTTTAGTTTTCATACTAACATCATTAATTATGAGCATGAACATGATGCTTCCCTTGTGGAAGACTTGAGACCATCGAATATCGAGGTCATATACCTCACAACAAGGAGGCTGGTACAACACTTTCTTTTTATCTCTACTTTATCTTCTTATTAACTTTAGTGAGCATAACAAATGCTATCACATTATATGCAAACACCTTTGCAAATCATATCTTATACTCTAATACATATTGCATAACAAATGCAACATAAAACGCAACACATTTTGCAAATCATAACTTCTACTCTGAAACTTATTGCATAACAAATTCAACATATAACGCAAACACATTTTACAAATCATAACTTATACGCTTTTAAACATTGTGCATTTCACATGCAACCATACTTCAAATACATTGAAAATCATAACTTGAACTTTTAAAAACATTATGCATATCAATATGCAAATAGACTTTAATCATAACAGTTGTAAATTCATTGCAAATCTTGCTTTGAATCTTTAAAATTTTTTGCATAATAAATGCAAACATACTTTAAAAGAAACTTGCATAATAATTGCAAACTCATTTATAAACATATATATAAATATTTAAAAATCATTTACTTTATACTATAGGTAAAGTTTGAAACTTACCTGAACTTAACTCTAACGTTCTCTATTTCGTTCCTGTCTCATTTCTTTTCCTTCTATTAATCGGCTTCTGTGTCCTGATCATACGACACTCGACTTATTAGTTAACTTTTCATATTATCAATCTATTCGATTGATAACGTAACTTAAACATTAAACATTCATTCCTTTTTTTTTTTTTATAACTTGGTACACTATTGGTTTACCCTTTCCTTTACTTAATTTTGTAACCCACCAAGTTACCTTTCCCTTTGCTAAATTATATAACCACCGGGTTACCATTCTTTCTGCTTAGCTCGATGGCCTATCAAGTTACCTCCTTCTTTACTTGACTTTGCAACCTACCGGTTTACCCTTTCCTTTACTTAATTTTGTAACCCACCGGGTTACCTTTTCCTTTGCTAAATTATATAACCACCAGGTTACCATTCTTTTTGCTTAGCTCGGCGACCCATCAGGTTACCTCCTTCTTTACTTGACTTTGCAACCTACCGGGTTACCTTTGTTTTACTAGAAAATCCCTTATTAAATTTCCCGTCTCATGTGACGGTTTTATTACTTAACATAATACGGAATATTTTCCATCTAAGAGCGTTATGCTAAATCGGAGTGTCTAACTCCATTTAGCCGTTCTCTAAAAAATGATGATTTTACCCTTAACAGGTTTTTCATCAACTTTGTAACTCTATAAAACCTATTGCATAACTTTAACATTTCATTACTTTCATATTATGAAAAAATTCCTGCTAAGGAGCATTTTTTTGATATCGAGCGTTTCGGGTCTGTTTTAACCCTTTTTCATAAAATGACCATTTTGCCCTTAATCTCTTTTTCTTTCATTCTTTCTTTGACTAAACTTTAAATTCTTTAAAACTTAGCATCTATAATTTTTACTACCTACAGCAATGTAAAAAATCAACATTCCTTAGTGAAAACCCAGTTTTCACACAATTTTATGGTTTGGGCCCGAAATACAAAAATATTTATTTTTTTGCCCCCGGAGCCAAAAATGACAACTTTATACCAAAATGTTTAGTTTTTCATAACGAATAAAACTTACAAAAGTACTATGATTGAATTCCAAACATTTCATAATGTTTTCATTTCTTGAAATTTTGTACCTAAAATTTCGTAAAATTCATAACTTTTAAACCGGGCATAATTTTGGAAAACTGTCCACGCTCCTAATAGTTTCGACGAGCTCTACAACTTTTGTGTTGTAACTTTTTTGAAATTCTAATTTTTTAGGGGGACTTTTTAGCTGATTTTCAAATCTGCCGAGAATACTTTTTTTCTTTGCAATTTAGTCCCTTTGGAAATTTCATCAAAACCCTTATTTTCTTCTTTCCATCATCATCACCATCAACATATAACATAAAATAACCATGCCATAATGTCCATTTACATGCCATGTCTTAAACATTTCATTAAACACTTTGTATACATAAAAAAACATAAGCTTTTCAAATAAAAAGTTTAGAATTTACCTAAACTTTGCCAATCTTTTTGATCCTCCACTTGTGCAATTAAACTTGCTTAGATTACTTTGTCATAAACCATGACAAAATTCTATCAAAAACCCATCCATAACTTTGAATAAAAATCAATAAAACCCTTAGAAAAAGTTTAAAAATTTACCTCTAAAGTGGCAAAACTTTGCACTAAAATATTAGGGCTTGCCTTAAGCTTGATTTGGAGGCTTAAATTTCACCAAAACTTGAGGAAGAAAGTGATCATGGAGGGGACGGTTTTGGAGAGGGAAAAATAGAGCATTTTTTTCCTTCTTCATTCCTTCCTTTCTTTCTTTCTTTCTTTCTTTCTTTTTTTCTGTCCCTCTTTTCACGTTTTTCTCTTCTTCTTTTTCCCCCACCATGGAGACTAACTTTGGTCTCTTATATCATTAAATAATTAAACTTTCTTTTTCTTTTTTTTCGTTGTTTTTGAAAAAAAGGTGGTGAGTCATCATTTGACTCATGGTAATCAAGTGGGTTCCTTGGGTGGCTTTAGGTGATTGGGCCACATTTCATAGTGTGGTGGCCCAATCAAAATCCATTGAGTGTCAACCAAACTTTTTACGTAGTCCATATTTATACTGACAGTATTTTTTCTATACTATTAGTATTCTTTTCTATACAATTCATGAGGTCTCATAACCTCCCATACTTATTTTCATCTATCACATAATATAATTCCAATATTATCTAACTTTATACAATCTAAATTTATACCAACAGTATTTTTCTTATATTGTCGGTACATTCTTTATATTGTTACAACATTTCTTATTATTCATATTCTTTAAACAGTATTACTTTCTACTAATTTCTGTACTGCTTAACCTTAAACAGTCTAATTCCTACACTGCGTTACTTTTGCAGTATAATTTTCATCCTACATAACTCTGTCAGTGTACTTTCTTACAATGTATATTTTAATACTGTATAATTTTTCATGTTATTATACAGTATTTTTCTCCTTAAACTGTATTTTTTATCTTACATAATCCTTAACTTATTGTATTTTTAATATATTAAAAATGCTCGGGTATTACAGATATTTCCATGGCAAATAGTTAAGTTAAGAAGAAAAAGAAAGAAAGAAAAAATAAACTTGTTTGTTAAGAGATTAACTCTAACCAAATAAATTGATCATATTTTATGAAATGTAAACTTCTAAAATTGAATTATATTCCCATCCAACAAAAAATTGAATTGTATTGTTATAAGTATTGGTTTTATTAACACCCCTGCTAAAATAATTTTTTGGCTTGGTCCTTGCTACAGTCGGGTCACACCCCTCAACAAGAAGCAGATAACCCAAGCCAAATTAGGATGTTTGGCAAAATCAGTCGAAACTTGTAACGCCCCTATATGAGTGTTAGTAGTATTGAATAAATAAAAATAAATTCAATTTACCATACCATTTTAAAACAATTAAAATATTGCCCATGGGTCTTTGAAACATATTGGGGCCATTTGGTATTGTTTTCAAAATAGGTGAAAATGTTTTTGTTTTGAAAAATTGGTATTTTTTGAGAATTATGCTGAAAGTGTTTTTAAAATTTTTATCTCAAAAAGCATGCAAAAAAATTTTCAAAAATTATAAAAACGAAACCAAACGGGGCCATTAGTAAACAATAACATGCTTTAACTAACATTCCATAGTTAGTGCGGTATCAAATATTAAAAATACAGTCATCATCATCATATTACTATTCTCAGTTAACATGAAACTAAACACAGCCACTACAACAGTTTTATGGATCTTACATGTTTTGAATGAGTTACAGATACAGCTAAGGTATTCCAACACGAGGCCAGTAGTATTGTCGTCTACTCCTTGTCAGACAAGTTACACTGAACTCCACTGGAGAGATGAAAATATAATAGGGATGAGCATCGACATGCCAATAGGGAATACCATTACTCACCTTTAGTTTTTATTAATTACCACATTAACATGTATATAGTTAGTTATTTCTTAACATTAATCATCTTATAAGATTGATTATGATCATATTTCATGAATACCTTACGATAATCATTATTGAGTTGCATATATATACATATATACATGTATCATGATTCATCAATGTTCCTAGATATCCACATTTCAATGGAGTATCTCATTTATCAACTCATCGAAATCTAAAGAGGCGTGCTTTTCTACTCTTCAATCATTCTAAGAGTCTCAGGTGAAGGGACATCAAGCCTTGAATCCTCACCAACTCGATACTTATACTGTGCATTTTGGGACTCTCGATCCAAAGGAGCATCATTACCTCCCTTTTTTTATCTTTTAGAGTATTTGTGTTCAAGGACGCAACCGCCACCCTCTTTACACCTTACCATTCCTCTATAATAAATCATTATGTATAAAGTTAGTATTTCCTAACCATGCTTCTTAATTATATCAATACATGTCAAATCAATTTATTCTCATTGTATAATATAGGATGAGTTCCATATCATTGTTTCCTGCGAAATATTCATATACATTCAAAATATTATATACACATCTTTCAATGTAAACAATCAATTTTAATTAATCAAAACCTCACAAAAGATAAGAAATAGAATCCCTACCTCTTTACAAAATATCCACTGATAACTTCCAGCTTACACAATCAAGTTCACTACGTAGGCTCCAATTACGTTGTTATTCTAAAACCATGGAAGAAAATATCGGTAACGATAGAAATATTGGTACTTCAATTCTACAAAAATATTAAAGAAAATATCGATATCAATGAAAATATCAAAAAAATTTACAAAAATTACTGAAATTTACATTAGAACATAATTTTAATACTTCTGATAGCATGAACATTAAAAAGATACATAAATAAACAAGTTTCACAAAAAAAAAAAATCATACATATTACATTTCTTAATACCAAAAGGAAGTTCTATGAGGCTCAAATATGATCGAGATTCTATCTTGATTTAAACAATATTGTTACCATGACATATTATTTGAATAATGTTGCACATAGCTATGAACATGTCACACATCGGTAGAAATATTGGTACTCTAAATTTACAAAAATTTTGAAAAAAATATTGATATTGATGGAAATATTGAAAAAATTACAAAAACTATGAATATTTGTTTTATATTGAAATTTTGATATAAACTAAGATTGTGTAAAAAAAATACCCAACAACCCTTGATAAATTAATATTTTTACTGATTTATTATAGTATTAACCAAAATTTTCCTTAAATTTTAGTGCTCGGACAAAAATGTCTCAATATTTTTAAAATTTTTTCTGAAATTTTAGAATTTCTAAAGTCTCAAAACATCCTCTAGGATTAAATTAAAACACTTCTTAAATTTTTTTAAAAATTTTGATAAATATAAAAAAAAATTGTTGACAGCCAAAAGATATTTTGGAACCTTCAAATTATAAAAATTTCAGTGAAAATTTGAAAATATCGAAGAAATTTTTGTCCATGCCTAAAACATATAAAATAATTATACTTAACTTAAATACTAATCTATAATTATATTAATTTACCATTTATTTTTATTAGCGTGCCATAACATTAATATGCTAAAAATATGAATATCAATTTTTTCAATTTAATTTTAGTAAATTAAGAAATAAATAAAGTAACGATAAGATAAAAACATATGATTTTTATCTTAGTACGAAATATGTTAAAATGGTTTTTTAAAATGAATAATATGATTTTAAAATATTTATAAATAAAATAATTAAAAAGTTTGATATTCATTAAAATAAAACTATTTAAAACTACAAACTTTATAGAAAAATATTTATTATTTTCAAAATATAAGTTATCAGATAACTACCCTTATCTTAGAGGTTTGGTCATGACATGTAGTTTTTATGAAAAACAACCTAGAAAAATTCTTCCAAAGTAGCCAAAATCCAAATTTTGAAGTTTTTCTTCAAATCTTGGCTTTCTAACAGCTTTTTAAGCATAATAACGATATATAAACAATAAATAATCATCTCTGTACAATATAAACCCATTTCCATATATTTCTATACTCAAAACATAATCAAAATCTAAGTTTTAAGTTTAAAAACCTTATCTCTAATCATAGTCCAAAAATGTTGTTTGAATATTGAAATCTTCAAGTTTCCTTGATGTATGAGTTACTAGGAAGTTGTTTGTGAATTTTTGTGAGAAAATAGCTTGATGTGATTTTGGTTTACTCTTAGGCTTTCTCTACTTTAGGAGGTCTTGAAAGAAGAAGAAATGAAGAAGAAAAAGATAAGCAAGGAAAGTGAGTTATGGGAAAAGTGAGAGAGATAGTCTCAAATAAAAAGAGGAGGAAATTATTGAAGGGGGACAAGTAAGTGGAGAGCATGTGAGAGTTGTCTCCTTCGGAGATTTTTGATACACAAAATGCCTAATGGTATTTTTGTAATTAAATAAAAGTTTTAAGAGTATTTCGGTAAATATGCTAAATAAGTGTAGGAAAATTTTAGAAAAATTAAAAATAGGTAGAATAAATAATATGGAATAAATTTTAGATGCGACAAAATTTTACAAAAATTTAAATTGGTATACTAATAATTAAATTATACACACTAATACCCATTTAAAAAATAACGGATATTACAAAACTCATGAATTTTAACTCAAATAATATAAAACTCTCATATGCTGCAGTTTATAGCAAAAATAAGCTGCAGTATTAAGCTTTCACATATTACAGTAGTTTCAATTTGAACACTCAGTTTGAACCCACTTTCCAAACATCCCTACAAATGTTCTAACAATAAAATTATATGGGGGCTTGGTTTCAAGCACTTAAAATCAAATACTAGGCTGACTAGAGCAAACTTTCACATTAATATTTCATACCAACTACAATTAGTTCATTACTGCTAGACCAACTCACTCAGTCGTTTTGTCCTTTATAACTTCACAACATCATAAAAAATGCACAATTTTTTATCCATTTTGCACTGGCTATATATACACACACATATATATACATATACATATATTTTTCATGGTGAGAAGGCTCGTTACAAAATGTTCGAACCCTCTTTTGAAATTCAACTATGAAACAGGCTTCATTAAGTCAAAGTATCGAATTCGAATTCCTGAGGCCACCAGAAGTATTTTAATAAATCTTAAAGGGAAAAAAGCACATGATTCTTGTTTTCATTACAGATAACCATATTCCAATAGTGGCTGCTGTCCGCAAGATGCGCTCGAGTGCTGATTGGCTCAAATTTGGCTGTCAAACAAAGACTTCCGTTGAGAAATTTCTACAAAACTTCACCATTCTTGGTCATAGTACAAAAAGACTTGACATAAATTTTCTACAAAGTACCAAATCAAATAGTCCGAATTGCAATTGAGCAAGAAGAGTATAGTCTATGAACTTAAAAAGTACTTACTATTTAGGCGACCCTCTTTATATAGTGAAAGACCAAAATATATTATATAGGTGCATAAACTCTTCAACTACACTTTTGCTTCAAGTATCCAAAGGGACCAGGATCAAAGTTAGGTAAATAAGCTTGTCATTATTAGCCACGTTATTTGTAACAATGATCATGCATGTAAGGCAAAATATGTTAGAAATATGGATGAAAATGTCCATGATATCTATCTATATTTCTATGATATTGTTCATATTTTGAGATCTCGACATAAATAATGGGAGAAAATATGTTGTTTTGGAGTGCATAAAATTTTCACATTGTAAAAAAATACCTGCAATGTTTATGAATATCTGTCAATTATATCAAAGATATTTTTAAAAATGTCCCTTAATGGTGGATTTTTTTTTCCCAAAAATCATCATTTGTAGCATTTTTTGTATTTATTTATAACATGTGACCACATTCTTCAACCCATAAATATTAAAAATATTAAATTTTATAGTAAATGATCAAAATACATAGTAAATGAACAATTTTTTTTAATAGGCGACCCTTTATGAATAATGTATTTATTAATTAATTAGGTAAATAAACTTGTCATTATAAAAAAAAGAGTAAATAACCAAAATATATTAAAAGACCCTTTATAAATAATGTGGCAACTCAGAAGAACTTATTAACAAGGCGACCCTTTATAGTAAATGACGAAAATATATTAAAGTACAATTTTGTTTTGATTATTCAAAGGGATCCGGATTGAAATTAGGTAAATAAACTTGTCATCATAACCCACTTTCTATTTATAGTTATCATCATTTATGTAAGGCAGAATATATAGAAGAGCCTCCTTTCTGGGGAAAAAAAAAAAAAAAAAAAAACCTCAGAGCCATGCATTTCTCGTGTTTCCAATCGTGCATGGTATCCATAAAGGAAGAAAAAAACGCGCTTAAAAAAAATCAAATCAACCGACAAAGAAAAAGAAAATGTATGGTGCTATGTTATTATTATTTGGAAAGAAAAAGAAAGGCCAGTGGCTGTACTTGGTATTTTGACTCTTCGTATGATTTTTTTTTTTATTTTTTTTGGAGTGGAAAATATGTTGCACAATATACACGCAAAAGACTTTTTTTTTTCTTTTCCTTTTTTTTTGCGTATAAGGTCTCTTTGTTCTTCCTTAGCCGGAACTATAACCAATTCACTAAAAAAATTGGAAATAAAACTGGAAAAACACATGGAGAGAAAATTTGACGATAAACTTTTAAGAATTTCAGTGTAAATTGAGAAATTTCAATGAGAAAGGTAAGACTGTTGCAGCTACAAATTGGAGGTTGGGGAAAAAGAAAATAAAAAAGATCAACTAGTGGGTTCTCTTCTAGAAGACCAAACCACTTTTCAAAAAGAGAAAAGAAATAAAGGATGATTCAAATTTAAAATATGCAAGGGAACGTGAAAATTCACCGGTAAATAACTGTCCCAAGATACAAACCTGCTGAGTCTGAAAAAAACCAATGCCCTGTTCAAAAAAAGTACACGCGGTGCTTCAGTCGTACTACACAAATCGTCGTACTTGTTATCTCAATGTGACTGCGCGGTGGCTGTGTAGCAGCAAAAGAAGAAGAAAAGAAAAAAAAGGAACAAGTACATTACTCCGGCGCGTTCGTTGCAAACAATGCATTGGGCAATTTTATTTTCATTTATAGGGTGTTTAAAAAAGTGGTAAAAATCAATGGTAAAAATCATTTTTACTATAGCATGTGAGAATTTTTTACTGTATCAAATTTTTTTATTGTTATTGTAATATGTGAGAACTTTTTACTGTTTACAACTGAGATTATGGTGAGAACCATAATTACAAAACAAAGGCTTAAAATTTTGCTGGCTATATTTTTAATTAAAATTAATTTAAATCATACTTTCGAAACAGACCATCAATGAATTATGAATTTGTGAAGGGCATAAATAGAATAACAAAAAAGCTATTTTATTTCATTTCCAATAAAGAAAAGAGAATTCATTTTCCACGAAAGAACATTATCTATTGGGCAAACGGGCAGTCGTGATAGGTATCTAATCTTTCTTTTTCCTGTTTTTGGGTAAGAAAAAGAAGGCCATGCTGAGGCAACCCTTCTTTTTGTTGGTCGCAGGAGGGGACGTAAGCACTTGCCTATGAAGCTTCGCCTCCGGATAAGACGGTCTGTGACACGTGACGGGAACTTTATTTTGTAAATTTTATCCAAAGCTAATAATTTCCACCAGATGAGAATACCAGGAACCCCAAATGGAAACACAAGAAACATTCAGTCATTTTATTTTCAATCTAATTCAACAATCAAAGTTCAAAGTTTAATAATGTAATGGAAGGAGTGGGGTGAATGAAATTTAAAAAAATTAAGATTAAAACATCACCATCCACGTATATTTTGTTCATATATGTATATCTGTACATATATATATATATATATATATTTCTCGAAGGATGTAAATAGTCCTCAAAATTCATATGCAACTAATAGTTTGACTACTAGCACTTGGATAATAGATAAGAGTGATATTCAATCATAAAGAAAAAAGACACATAAGAAGGGATTTAGATCACTTATTAGTTCAAAGTGAAAATATTGTAGCAATTTAAATTATACAAGAAAAAATATTATAGTTCATGTTTTTATATGTTGATTTTTTTATAGTAATTAAGCGATGTGGTACTCGAATTTGTTTTATTCTTTACATGCCATAACAAGATAGTTTTTTTTTTTAGATCAGTTTGATATCTTGTATGAGATGGATCGAGCTACTTCGCTCTGATATCATGTGAAATTTTAGAACCTATTTGAAATGGCTTAAAAAAAGCTAGTTTGGGCTTATATACTTCAAAAGCTATTTTTTGACATGTGTTGGATGGACCAATGAAGAGTGCTTTTGGTTTTATACATAAATACTTTTGTAAGAAGCCTATCATTTGGTGCTTACGAAAAACTTTTTACATTTTTGACCCTTCATTTAAGAATAATAGATTAAGAATTTTATCTGTATCCTTAAATTATGTTCCTTTTTATTCCAATAAAAACTTTTGCCTTATTTAACTAATTAAACAGCTTTAAAAGTTCTTGTGAAATAGAAAATCACTTTTCTTTGTACTATCCAAATACTAATTAAAAAACCTTAACGCATAATTCTCTTCTTCTACTAGTTAGAAATAAAAACACAAGCTATGCCAAGCAGGACCTTAGACTTTCTAAGAACTTAGTTTTCCTAAAATGTCAATATGTTAAGTAAAGTAGTCCAATATCTTTATGCATTGATGTTTGTAATCGCAATCAAATAACTTGAGATTCAAGTTTATCTTACCCTTTACACCTAATAGAACCGGTAAGCGCGTTTAGCAACACAATTAAAACCAAAAGTTAGAACAATTTTATTATAGTTTTACACTGTAACATATAAGAGTTTTACACTATAACAGTTGGTTCGGAACGACTTGCCAAACACTTTTACGAAACACTCTGCGTAATTGTTGAAGCGTTAAGTATAAATATCTTGTTAGACACGGACTATAAGTCTCCTTTAACAAAGGCGGTCAACACAAGCTCATTACTAGTATCATTGTTTAGATTATATTATATTAAATATAATTACTTCCAGAAGTGAGGAATGGTAGGAACTTAGAAGGATGCAGTGCCGTTTCGTGGAAAATGAGAATATATGCTGTAAAACGCACCACGTTGGTGCTTACGAACAAGCCACAAGCATGTTTCCTTCAAAGTCTTCTTTTATAATTGCCTTGTACGCTTTTTACTCTGTTTCACTTCTGCTGACTCGCTTCCTTAATCCTTACAAGCTTTGTAGTACCTTTCATACTCAATTACTAGTTTCTCATTGCCACGCGAGTTCAAAGAAGTTGGCTCGTGCTAGCCCCAATTATTTGTTAAATTGAATAAATGCCCACATGAATGAAATGATAAAAAAAAGAGACATGTGAATGGTCAGTGCTATTGGTATTATACATAATACATCTAAGTTATTGCTATTATCTCGTGTGCGTTTTATCAAGCAAAGAAAAAAAGGTAAATAATATATTCCTTAAAGTATGTAATTAAATTATTCCTTTTCTAACATCTCATATTATGGCAAGTTCTGAAACCTTAAAGGATTTAGATTGAAAATTCCAAGAATTAAATACAATTTTCTTAGGAAAGAAAGAAATATAAGAAAAGAAAAATAGGCCTAAAATACTTATTTCCCAGCCAAAAAAAAAAGAAATATAAAAAAGGAAACAATACCAAAGAATAATCTTATTTCTCAAAAAAAGAAATATAAGAAAAGGAAACGATACGAAAGAATAATTTCTGAGGAAAAAAAAGAAATATAAGAAAGGGAAATATGCCCGAAGAATAAAATTACTTATTTCCTTTTAATTTTTTTTTTAAAGAAAGTAGAACAAAGCGCGCCTGTCCACATGCCAATGGTGCGACTGACTTGTCACTGAGGCGGATAATAATAATAATAAAGGACTTGTTCACCAAGTTTCTCTTTTTGCTGTTTTGCCCCTTCCCTTCTCACGCGGTGACGCAAGCCCCTACGAAGGCGGCAAGGCAAACACTCCAATAGCAAACAACGTACTCATACAAGAGGGCATTTATTTACCAAAAAACACCACGCCGTCCTCTTCCTTGCTTAACCCTCAAGAAAACCCCAAGGGCATATCTGTCATTTCAAAGAAACCCCACGTCAGCAACACAAGTCAAAACTGATCACCTCATTTCCTATAAGTACTTGCCAACACTCATTCCCTTAAACCAAAAAAAAACACCACATATCGTCTGTCAAGTCTTTACACAAACGTTACGAGAATTTCCTTTATTTACCAATTCAGCGATCATGAAGAGAGGAAGAGAAGAAAATGTCCACGAACTTGAATCGGACACGGCGAACTTCTTGATGCTGCTGTCGAAAGTCGGCGATATCGGCGCCAACGCCAACGCCGACGACGACGATCAGTTCGTGATGATTAAGAAAGAATCGTCCGGTCGTGTGTTTAAGTGCAAGACATGTGACAGGGAGTTCTCGTCCTTTCAGGCGCTTGGAGGGCACAGGGCCAGCCACAAGAAGATCCCGAAGCTGTCCTCGTCAGAAGACAGCAGCGGCGGGGGCGCCCAGAATCGGAAGCCGAAGACGCACGAGTGCTCAATCTGCGGGGTCGAGTTCGCCATCGGGCAGGCTTTGGGCGGACACATGAGGAGGCACCGACAACACCTGGCGGAAAATTCTCCTGCAATTGCACGTGACAGAGAATTAGTGCTGCATGATGGTCATTATCGGACGGAAGAGCTGATGCCGGTGCCTGTGCTGAAGAAGTCGAGCAGCAGCAAAAGGGTTTGCCTGGACATGGATTTGGATCTGGATTTGCACTTGGGCCCTCCTGGAAATCATCATAATATTTACGACTTGAAGTTGAATTTGATGGCTCCTGCCACAGTCGGCTGTTAATCAATTATTTAGATTCATATCAGATTATTACATAGATGTCCATATCAGTAGTTTGCGGATTCTTTCATATTTGGATTTATAATGCATATATTTTGTACCGATCATGTCTATATTTTGATATAGAGAACTGGGACTGGGGGCCCCTTTTTTTTTTTTTTTTTTGTTACTAATCCTGTTTAATCAATTTGATTCTTCTATTCTATTGATCATTAAATTTTATGTTTTTTTGTCAAAACAAGTCCGATGTTCCTTTTGAATTGCTCATGACCCATCTTCATAGGATTGCAGACACGTTGATCTGGAAGGATCCAATGAAAGCGAAAGGGAAACATAAAAGGGAAAGGAAAGTACTGATAAAAAAAGGGGGTACATGATTAATTTCCTTTTGTGAAAATCTGGTGTGTAATTAGCCATAAATGGATACGAAAAAGTAGGGATTCTACGCGCTTTAGCAAAAATATAGATATATTATTATATGTATAGGGCGCCTCTTATACATATCTCATATTGAATTTCTGTATGTACGCATTAATTTCTCCGCAAGAACATGAGGTTAATTATATTAATTGAACGTTGATTTTGCAATACTCATCGTTTAGTAAGTGAATCGTGTGTTTTTTTTTTTTTTTGGCTATAAAGAGAATATCGGCTGTAATTGTGGACGTAAAGAATTAAAATACTGGAAATTATTCTTATGTCCAGTAACACTGTATTTTGAAAATACTATGTTCTCTCAGTATCATATTGTATATTTTATTATTATTTTTTAAAAGTATGAAACCTATAAGATGTTAATTTTAAAAGTCAGTGAAATTGATAGTAAAAATCAAAGTACACAGATTTATAACTCTCAAAATAATTGCGGGAAAAATATTTTGAATCTGAACAAATTGAAAAGTTTTTTTTTTATAACAAATCCGTTAACAAAAGCAATTAAAATATAAAAATGGGATCTTACTATAGGCGCTGAATGTGACTGGTATTAGGAATACAATTGAAGAAGTTCATTATAACTTTCAATTACTTGTCTAAATTAAAGACTGAAAATTATGCCACGTTTTCTTTCAGAAAATGAATAAAGAAAAGGTATGCCCCTTTATGGCATATACTATTTGAAAAGCCTATGTTTGGCTATTTCAGTTCTAACTCATCAGTTTCAACTCAAACAGTATAAAACTCTCACATGTTATAATATAAAGTAAAAGTATGCTATAGTACCGTAAAGCTCTCACATGTTTTAGTTTTAACTCTCAGTTTCAACTCACTTTTCAAATACTCTATTAATAATAAAGTTAATTGGAACAATTCTGTTTCTCTTTTCTTCTTTATCTTCTTCTTTTACAACGAATTTATCTATGTACTTAATTAGTCCAAGAAAAAAAATACATTTTTTGTTAAACCATTTAATACTATTTGTAAATTTTGATTATTGGAGAGCTTAGGGGACTTAATCATATATATTAGAATATGTTTGACACACCGTATTAGCATTTCATATTATATTATTTTAAAATAATATAATATTTGATAACATTCATGTATTGACATGAAATCAATACAATACAAGTCGTGATATTAAACACGACAAATCTCCATATTAGACCGCATTGTATAATTTAAACCAAAAGTGCATATTAATAAACTAATCAAATATTTAAAATATATTAAAAATTGACATACAAGTTGAAGTTTTAGAATGAGATTCAAGACCAAGGTCTGAGATTGGGATTCGCAACCAGGATCGGGGTTGGGATTAGGGGTCAGGGTGGTCGGAATTTGGGATCGAGGTCGGGGTAAGGATTGAGATTCAGCACAAGAGTCAAGGTCGAGATTTGAGACCGGTGTCAGGGTCGAGGCTGGGATTTGGAGTTGAGATCGAGGTCAGAATTCTAGGTCGAGATTCAAGATCAGGCTCAAGGTTAGGATTGGGGACCAAGGTAGGGGTCAAGAATTGGGATCAAGGTCAGGGTTAGGATTCTGGGTCAGGAATTAAGACTAAGATTGAGGTTGGGATTCGAGATGGGATCGAAATTTGAGGTAGGGATTTGAGACCAGGGTCAAGGTCGAAGTCAGAATTCAAGATCAAGTTTACGGTCAGGATTTAAGGTCTATGTCAGGATTTTGGGTCGGTATTCGAGACCTAGGTCGGGGTCGAGATTCGGGGCTTGGGCTAAGGTCGACATTCTAGGTCAGGATTCAAGGCCATGGTCGGGGTCAAGATTGGGGACTAGAGTCAGGATTCAAGATTTGGGTAAGGATTAGGATTCAGAATCAAGGTTGGGATTCGAGGTTGGGATTTAGGACCAGGGTTGGGTTCGGAGTTGAAGTCAAAATTTGAGACCAGAGTCATAGTAGGGATTCAACGTCGGTGTCGGGATTTCAAATTGGGATTTGGGAAAGGAGTTATGGTCAGGGTCGAGACTAAGGACCTAGATCAGGATTCAGGGTTGAGGTCAAGATTGGGAGTCAAGGTCATGTCAGGATTCAAGACCAAAGTCGAGGTTCGGGGCCAATATAATGGTTAGAATTCTTGACCAGGGTCAAGGTCGAGGTAAGGGTCTGATTCCCTAAATCCCAACCTAAACCTAGACACAGTCTTGAATTCTGACCTTAAACCCAACCTAGTCCCGAATTGTGACCTCGAATCCCAATCTTAATCCTTAGTCCTGATCTCGATCCTAACCCTAATTCTGAATCCTGACCCCGATGCTAGTCCTAAATCCTAGCCCTAACCCCAACACTGGTCCTGAATCCTGACCTCAACCCTAACCTCAATCTGAAATCCCAACCCTAACACCAGTCCCAAATCCTATCCCCAACCCAAACCCCAACCTAATATCTCGACCCCGACACCTGTCCCGACCCTGACACTTGTTTCGAATCCTAACCCTACCTTGGCCTCAAATCTTGACCCTGACCCTGATCCCGAATCTTGAATCTTGACACTGGTCCCAAATCAAGAATCCCAACCATGACACCGGTCTCAAATCTTGATCCCAACCTTGAACTCTAACCCCAATCCCAAATCCTATCCCTGATGCCAGCTTCGAATCTCGACCCCAACTCTGGCCCTGAATCTCGACTCCGACTCTGATCCCGAATCCCATCCCTATCCCCGACCCCAGTCTCAAATATCATCCCGACCATGGTCTAGAATCCCATCACTAACCCTAACCCTAACCCTAAATCCTGACCTCGATTCCAGTCTCAAATCTCAACCTTGGCTCCGATTTTGAATCCTGACTTCGATCCTAAATCTGAATTTCGACCTAAAACCATGACCCAAATTTACTATATTTAAAGTTTAAAGACTAATACAATACAATACGGCAATAAACAAACATTGTATAGTATAATACAACATATTAATATGGGGCAAAACCAAATAATGAATTATATAATACTAATATAATACAATGCAATACAAGACAATTCAATACAATACAATACGGTGTGTCAAACATACCATTCGGATGTTGTGTTTATTAAAACGTCTTAAATTCATGAGCAAATCATTTACAGTATAAAACTCTCACTTGTTATAGTTTTTGAACTCTTTTTGAGTTTAAACTATTTTGCCAAACAATCTAATAATACCCGTAAATTTATCAGAAAAGATTCACAAGTAAAGTTATATATATAAATATGGGGAAAAATGCTGATTTTATTTTTCTTCTCATTTTCTGACGAATACTTCTGTGCGTGAATATTACGAGTAGTTATGCAAAAACAGATTAGAATGGTTAGTATTTTAACAGCGCAAACGTGGAAAAAGGCCGTTGTCCTATGGATACTTTTTGAATACTATACACTACGTCCCCCTTTTTTTAATAAAAAAGACGACGTCTAATAATTCTGCCCTGCAGTGCTACGTGTTACCAGGTTGCATCAATAATATATATTGCAAATTTTTATTAATTATTTGTTGAAATATGGGAGGGTGCTTGAGTTCTTATAGACTTATAATTAATTACAATGCAAGCTTTCTAACTCAGTCTTATAATATTATTAGTATCCATGGTCATCAAGGTTATATGATAGAATTAGAGGGCGTTCGAAAACATTGTTTGAACTAAAGGATGGAACTTAAAAAAAATTTAATGATTCAAATTTTATGAGTAAAAACACTATAACAAATATGGTTTAAACCAAAACTTGCTTATTTGAATTGGTTTTCCGAACGCTAGAAAGCTATTGACAAATAAAATGTTGTATATATGCTTCATGCCCTTTAATTAGTTGTAAGTAAACGATTAGTGTTCGTTTATCCTAATTAGCTTTAAACATGTTAGGATAATTCTTTATATAAAGCATTATTAGCCAAAAAAAAAAAAATGGTATACATAAGAGCAGCTTGTTAGACTAATGTGTTTGGCGGGACTCTGGAAAGGAAATAAAGTATGTAACCTTTACCAAAGTGAGTAAAAGAGAGAGAAAATATAGACTTTCTCTAATTGTCATGGTATTTGGTATGAATTCCCTTTCTCTAATTTCTTCATATGAGAGGGGCCTATACAGTTGAGGTTATCTAAAGGATTTGAAATTTCTCCCCCCTACATTCTTTCTTATTTTCTTTTTATATCTTTCCCTCTTACCAAACATGCAATCTACCATTAACCATAAGATTTTTTTTTACCCTACCACCAATAATTCGTGTAATAAAAAAAAGTAAAAACATATGACTATGAGACAAACGAAATTATTAAAAAGGAAAAAAATAAAACAAAGAAAACTTAGTTCTTAATTATATATGGCCAGAGGCCAGAGACCCTACAATGTTTACAAACGATACGAAATTGAAGTAATTGATACATATAGTCCTGAACCAGTTATTAAACAGTACATCTTCAAAGTACAGGTTTAAGAGATATAGCTAAAAGGAAAAGAAAAAGAAAACCAGTAGCTTCATGTTACGTAATAAAATACTTCTCAAAAGTCGGAAAAGAAACTAAGGAATTATTAAAGGCGAAATTCAATCAATTTGTCTTCTTAATTATCCGCATCCGTCTTCTGGTGATGATCTTCTTCGTCATCTGATAACCAATTTTCCCTCTGCCCTTCTTCTTCTTAGCTTCTTCCGGTGGCACATTGATCACTATATCGTGAATAATTTCATCATGTGGAATATCAAATTCCTTAGCATGATCATCACGGGCCTATTAATTCATCCATAACCAAAACACATACATATAATCAACAAAAATATACATAAAACTTCTTAAACCATGTTATTTATACATATGTACATACATATATATATATATAAATATATATCAGAAAAGCTTCATAAAAGATTAATCAAACTAAAGCTTTCAAGAACTAAAAAAATTACAGAAATACAGACATACAAATTCTTAAATCATGTTACATATCAAAAAAATCTTCACAAAGAAATGTAAAGATTCAAACTAACACTATCAAGAACTTATAATCGTTAGAGAAAGGAGATTGAGGAAATAATGACTTAGTATTTCTTATTGATTTGGGTCATATATATATACAGAGAATTAAGCATTATGGTAAGTTATACAAAGGCACAAAGTTAGGGATCTATCTTAAAATTAAGAGATTATAACTAATTACTATCCTGCAATTAGGGGATTTTAACTAATTACAAAAATCTGAAAAATACAGGAAAATCTTTTGTGATTTATTCTCTAATATCATGAAAATCTTTTGTGATTAATTATCTAATATGCCCCCTCAAGATGGATCTCCAGAGGAGATGCCAATCTTGACCCATAAGTGTTGGAAGCGGCTCCGTGGAAGAGGTTTGGTAAGAGCATCTGCAAGTTGATCTTCAGAAGATACATGAGCTACACGAAGGGCTCCTGATTGAACTTGATCACGAATGAAGTGATAGTCGATGGCTAAATGTTTCATTCTCGAATGAAAAACTAGATTGGAACAGAGATGGGTAGCACCAACATTGTCACAATAGATAACGGGTGCAGTAGAAAGAGTGACACCAAGTTCTGTGAGAAGTGAACAGACCCACCGAATTTCTGATGTGGTAGCGGCCACTGATCGATATTCAGCTTCTGTAGAGGACCGTGCAACAGTACGTTGTTTCTTGGAGGACCATGAAATAGGATGACGACCAAGTTATACAATATAGGCACTTGTGGATGTGTAATCATCTTTATTGCCAGCCCAATCTGCATCAGAGAATGCATGTAAGGACAATGGATTGTCCTTAGAAAGAAAAAGACCATATGATGATGTACCACTGAGATAGCGAAGTAAGCGTTTGGCGGCGTTCCAGTGATCTGATGTTGGGCGATGCATGTACTGAGAGAGTTTGTTAACAGCATAGGCAATGTCTGGTCTAGTGAGGGAAAGGTACTGTAAGCTGCCAACAATTGTTCTATATTCTGTTGGATCTGTCAAGGCTGTCCCTGAATGTAGAGATAGACCAGAAGTAGTGGACAGTGGTGTGACAACAGGTTTTGCACCAGTCATTTTTGTTCGAGAAAGAAGGTATGTTATATATCGTCGTTGAGTGAGAAGCATGCCAGAGTCGAAGTGAATGACTTCCATGCCAAGAAAGTAAGACAGTGAACCAAGATCTTTGATGGAGAAGCGATTTGCGAGAAGAGTAATGAACCTTTGTACTACTGAAGATTGACAGCCTGTAATGATAATATCATCCACATATACAAGAAGATAAATGGTGATGTTGCCAGAATGAAGGACAAATAAAGAAGTGTCAGCATGAGAGTTTTTGAAGCCTAACTGAAGAAGAAATTGGCGGAGCTCAAAATACCAGGCCCTTGGAGCTTGTTTGAGACCATAAAGAGCTTTCTTTAGTTTGCATACATGTGTGGGATGGTCTTTGTCGACAAAGCCTTGGGATTGAGCCATGTAGAGATCCTCTGAGAGATGACCCTGTAAGAAGGCATTATTGACATCTAATTGTTGTAAGGGCCAACCTCTGCTCAAGGCCAGACTTAAAACCAGACGAATAGTGATTGGCTTGACAACTGGACTGAAGGTATCATGATAATCCACGCCCGGTCGTTGATGAAATCCTTTAGCTACAAGACGGGCTTTGTACCTGTCAACAGAACCATCAAGAAGTCGTTTTATACGAAAAATCCACTTACATCCTACGATATTTTGCATTGAGTCAGATGGAACAAGTTCCTAGGTTCCATTCCGAACAAGAGCATCAAACTCATCGGACATAGCCTGTCTCCATTTTGGATATTTGAGGGCTTGGGTAACTGTATGAGGTTCAATATCAATGGTTTGGGAGAGAGTAGCGGTGAGATTCATTTTGGTTAAGGGTTTTGTAATGTTATTTTTCGCTCTTGTGGTCATGGGATGAGTGTTGGAAGGTTGGGTGGTTAAAGATGAAGGATTGGGACGTGTGGAAGAATCGTGGGACTAGGTTTCTAATGATGGTCGATCGACCGTTTGGTTCAGGCAGTCAAGGTCGTTCATTTGATTTAGGCGATCGATCGTTGGTGTGATTTCTTGCTGATCTTGGCACAAGGGCTCTTGGGATGATGTCGAAATGAGTGGGCAAGGCTTTTGTGGTAGAATGGAAACTGGTGGAAGCCGTTTAGATATAAGTTCTGGTGTTGGACGAGGAAGATGAGACTGTTGGGTGGCAAAAGGAAAGAAGTTTTCAAGAAACTTGACATGACGAGAAACATAAAGTTTAGAGGTAGATGTATCAAGACAGATGTACGCACTTTGGGTGGACGAGTAACCAAGAAAGACACACGGAGTGGAGCGAGAGTCAAGTTTATGGTTGGAGTAGGGACGAAGCCAAGGATAACATAAACAGCCAAACACACGAAGTTTTGTGTAGTTAGGTGGGGATTGGAAAAGTGATTCAAATGGAGACGAGAAAGAAAGAGTTGGAGTAGGCATACGATTTATAAGATAAACTGATGTGGTAAAGGCATAGGTCCAATATGTGAGAGGCATGGATGCATGAGTTAGAAG